>CANXYC010494858.1:0-10103 GCA_948193065.1 Aleurites moluccanus
ACAGTCCCAAAATTCTGATTTCTCCCACATTAATTACCATTAATGACTTCAAATTACTTGCAATAAATTCTATTCACCCAATATTAATTATTCTAACCAACAGACTTATATAAATCTAAAGAAAATAACTTTGGAAGAAAATTTATCTTATTTCTTCAAAATTGAATTTCCTGAGATTCCTTGCTTAAATATGATGATTTTGGCCTTAAAATAGAAAAATCTAGAGGTCTAATGTATTAATTTGAGTATTAATGCCTTAGAAAATAAAATGAAACTAATATGAGAAAAGACTGAAATTAACGAAGAAAGAAGAAATGAAAAATCATGAAAAACGCTACTGGGTTGCTGGGGTTAAATAGACCATTGCCCCCAGAAATCTCGCTCGCCAGCTCGCCAACTCGCCTAGGCAATGCTACCTTGCATAAGCCAGCTCGCCTTTCCCAGCTTGCCAAACTGATTCGACAAAGCCACTTCGCAAAAGCCACTTCGCTAATCCAGCTCGCATATGTCACCTCGCATATGCTGCCTCGCAATACCCTCATTGCGAACTCTTCCTCGCATATGCTACCTCAGTAATGCCTCTTTGCCTCTTCGCAAGCTCGCTTTGCCTATCTCTCTATTCGCTAAATCCTGCTCGCGAATTGCCACTTCACACATTCCCTCTTCGCCAAACTCTGCTTCGCGAGTTGCCACTTCGCACATTCTCTCTTCGCCAAAACTCTTCGCTAAACCTCTTGGATAAACTCTCTTTGCCAAGTTACTCTTCGCGAACCTCCTCTTTGCGAACTCTTTGGGCCAAGTTCCTCTTCGCAAACTTCCTCTTCACACATTCCCTCTTCGCATAATACCACCTCGTCTTATCCTTTTGACCAAATCCTTCTTCGCTTAACTTCACTTCGCATATGCCACCTTGCATATGCCTCTTCGCCAATTGCCACTTTGGAAATCTCACCTCGCCACTTCACCACTTGTTAACTCGCATTGTCGGCTCACAAATGCCACTTTGCATGTACCGGCTCGCAGCACCAAGACTCTACTATGATGAAACCTTTCCTAGACAACTTACACTTAATCAGCTCGCAAATAAGCTATAAACATCCAAACTTCCTGATTCTTTTTACCACTTAAAATAGACATATAGCAGTTCAACATATCCAAAATTCAAATGACTAGAACAACTACACAGACCATGGTGACTCTTCAAAAGTCACCCAGACTTACTGTCCCAAAATCTATCCAAACAATCCTGATAAATTCCATTCTCCACTAAGACATACTTATCAAAAATTCCTAAAATTTTACAGACAATAACACAACACATAAAAAAACATTTTTCATATTTACATCTTTGGCTCAATCTATCTCAGTCATTCTCAAAAATACCAAACAGACAGAGACTTCCTGCAGAAATATTCAACCAGACCAGTCCTGCTCAACGAGACATAACTCATCACTCACACAGAATTTTCCCAAGCCATTTTACAGAATTTTAGTTAAGATATGGATTCACAACTTTTATGTTTTATACTTTACCAAATTATTTCTTTAGGATCATGCAATCAACCTCACAAAATCCTGCAACTAAAATAAAAAATTCTAGATTTCTCAAACATTCATATGATTAATTAATTCTTCAAATATACAATTTAATTAAAATACCATAAATGACAGATATTACAATAAATCAATTGAATGATATTTAAAATTAAGATTCTAAAATATTGAGGAAAAATAATTTGAGGTTCAATATGAAGTTAGAGAGATGAATGGATAGTAAAGAGATGGAAATAATAAGAAAAATCTGACTTTCGGAGGAATTTATCGGTAGACTATTTTTAATTAATTTTTGACAGTAATTTGTGCAAATTTCTTTTACATGATTTAACTTTAATGGATTATGGACTAATTATAAATAAATTGAAGTATATATGATATTTAAGGTGAGTGAAAATGGATACAAAATAAGGGAGAAATTAAGAGACGTAAATTATCGATTTTCGGAGTTTTGCCGAAACGGTATAAAAATATTATAGCTACAGAGGTTGAATGATTAAGTTGAATTGAGGTACTAAAGATAATATAAGGTTCCATGGGACTTAAATATCAATAATTTAAGGACTTAATTGAAAAGAATTCAAAAGAATTGTGGTAGCAATTATAATTAAGGAAAATTATGGGCAAAATGTACAATTACCAAAATTTGTGGGACCCACCAATAAAATATAATTTTTTTATAACAATTCTGTAGAATTCTAAAGGATGTCTAGCCAAACTATTAAAATAAAAGGATAATTGTTGTTGACTTTTAGTAATATTCCATAGGAAAAATCATAAGTGCACAAATTCTAGAAAGCTCTATTTTATTTTCTCCATTTCTTTCTATGTTATCTTTGGTATATAAAAGTGAGAGTAGAATTGTGTTTGAGAAAGGAGGAAGCCAAAACACACTAGAAAAATAGGCAAAAGTATTATTCTAACCCAATTATAGAAAATAAGAAATTGATGAGAGAAAGAAGAGTGAAGAAGGGAAGTTGATAGAAATTATGTCAAAATGTTTTGGAAAAGAAAAAGAGAAGGAAGAGAATCATCCAAGAGCAAAGTAATTATTTTAAACTTATCCTTTTTAATTGTATTTAATGGTATCATGTTTAATCATTAATTGAGTTAACTGAGCTATGAAAGATGAAGATGAACTAGGGTTTAAAAAGGATTTTGAATTTGTGTTAAGGCAGTAGTTGTAGTTCAAATTCCAAATTTTTAATGTATGAATTTGAGGTTAGTCAAAACATGAAAGTTGTAGATGAATATGTTAATTTTACTTCTACAAAATTAATTGATGAAATTCGAAGTGAGGAGAGAGTTATTAGGCATAAACCGTGACTGACTCAGAATCAGGGTTTTAAAAAATTTTCTATTGTGTTTTTACTATAGAGAGAGTTAGAGAGAGAATTATAAGAAGTGTTAAATGAATAATGTTTATTTATGTCTTATCTATAGTAAAGTTAAAGGGTTTTTCAATTGGATTTATGGTTTAAGAGATATTAAGCCGTAAGCATAATCTGCCCAAATTGATTGATAAATAGAACATAGGCTGCTGAGTTCTATTGATATGAGGACTTTAGATTCTGAATTAGAAAAAGTGTTAAACATGAAAGATGTTAATTTATATGTTGTATAAATTTATGTAAAATGGTTTTGTAATTTGATGAACACGAAATTAATTATATGCATGGAAATAGGTTATGTTTGGATAGGGATTTCAAGACTGTAAGTCAAATTTGCAAATTCACTAATAATTCTATAGTGATCAAAATAATCTGAAATTAGTATATGTTATAATATTATATGTCTAGAGTAAATATAAAAAATAATAAAAGTAATTGGATAATTATAAATTGAATTATAGGCAAAAGAACAGAGTCTGCCTGAGTTAAAGTTACAGGGTAGTAGAGTTGACAGTGAGGTTAAGTTCAAACTATCACCATATGATGTGTAGAATTTGAAAATGTCTGAAGTTTGTTTATGTTAGACTAAATATGTCTAGTTTAAGTAGGAACAACAATTGAAATATTTGAATAAGTATAGGAAGAGATATGGATTAAGAAACACAAGCTGCCAGTACGATATGTTACACAAAAAAAAATCTTAGTGAATTGGGAAATTTAGGAATTTCTTAAATATAAATGTAATTAATGTAATTTTACGTTAAATAGTATCTAAATTGGAATTAATTGAATATGTAGAGTCAAAAGTGAATAAATGACATAAGCATTAGATTAAGGAAGAAAGGAGTGGAAAGTGTATCAGTGGAAAGTGCCCAGTGAGGTGAGTAATATACATTCTATTTTGCTTGACATTGCCTTCAAATTAAATTATGTAAATTACCATGAAATTCCATTATTGGCAAAAAATATCAATTGTATGATCCATGATTAATTTCATGCCCTTTTATAATCCCAAATGATTCCTTTTAAATGAATTTGCATGATTGGCCTAATGCTTCATGTATTAAACCCTTAGAAGTACTTGAGTTATTTTTGATACCTAATGATTAAGCACTATATATATGGCATTAATAAAATGACAGAAGTTTTAATAACATTGTGCACAGTGGTTTAATGATCCTAGCTAGGAGGGGGTTAAGGTCCTAGCCATGCGGTCTGAGTAATCGTATGAGTAAATAGCATGCTACCGGATTGTAGCCTCTGCTTATATGATCAATAATGATTCTGTCATTTTACGATATGATGTGCTATGGATTTTTAATGCCAATGTGAAACCGAATCCATATGTTAAATGATTTCAACTTTGTGAATCTTTAATTGATTAATGAACCCATTATAATTGTATATTTTATGCCATCATTATCTTCCTTGTGAGTAATGCCCTCACCTAGCCTTATAAGTAAGATAATATGTGTATTACTCACTGAGTATAATTATACTCACCTGTGGTTTGTTTAATTAATTTTTAGGAAAGAAGTATTAAGGGCAAAAAAAAAAATCCCAAGACAATTTCTTTCCTCCGTATTTGGGACATCTAACGACTCCCACGTAAATTCCTTTTTGGTGGAGCCAGTCAGTTCATACTCTAGAGTTCCATGGGATATATTATGGGAATTAGATAATTTATGTATATATGTTAACTGTTATTAAAATTGAAATGATAACTGACGGTAAAAAAAATGAATATGGTATGATATATACTAATGATAAAGATATTAATATTGATAATGCTTAAATATATATTGTATCATGTTATGAATAGAATGAACATATAGAAGCGTTTTATATGACTGTGGGAATTGTGAAGTTGAGGGTTGTAATATCTACCATTTTGTAGTGTTTTTATTGATTTTGTATGATTGGAGATTTATTAAAAATTTTAAATGAGAATATTGAGAATTTCAGGAATTTCTGATTTTTGTTGCTGTAGGATTTTGTGATGATAATTTCATATTCTTAATAATATAATTTGGTAAAGTGTAAAACATGAAAGTTGTGATATTATGTCTTGACTATAATTCTGTAAAATGGTTTGGAAAAATTCTGTGTGTATGATGAGTTGTGTCTATTTGAGCAAGGCTGGTTTGGTTGAGAGTTTCTGCAGGGATGCAATGCCTGTTTGAAATTACTGGGAATGATTGAGGAAGAATTAGCTAAAGTTGTGAACATAAAAAATGTTCCTTTATGTGTTATAAAGATGGTTGTAAAATTTTATAATTTTTGGATAAGTGTATCTTAGTGTAGAGTGGATTTTATCAGACCTATTTGGAGAGATTCTAAGGCAACAAGTCTGGGTAACTTTTGGAGAGTCACCACAGTCTGTGTGTTAGTCCTTTTGATTTGAAATTTTGATATGTTGTGCCCCTGCATGTTGATTGTAAGTGATAAAAATAATTAGTAAGTTTGGATATTTATAGCTCAGTTGCGAGCTGGCTAAGTGTGGGATGTCAAGGCAGGGTTTTAACTTACAGAAATTTTGTTATGGCGAGCCAGCAAAATGAGAGGAGACATTTTGCCAACTGACAATGGCGAAGTGGCGAGGTGTGTTTTGATGAAGTGGAAATTCACGAAGAGAAAGTTGGCGAAGAGGCTTTGGCGAAGAGCAAAGGCGAAGAACTTTGGCGAAGAGGATGAGGCGAGGTGGCATTATGCGAAGAGGGAAAGTGCGAAATAGAAGTTCACGAAGAAGCGAAGAGGTGAAGAAGCATTGCTGAGGTGGCACATGCGAAGAAGAGTTGTGAGAAGAGTCTGGCGAGGCAGCATATGCGAGGTAGCATATGCGAACTGGAATGTGCGAGGTAGCATTGCCGGATCAAGTTTGGTGAGCTAGCTTAGGCGAGGGAGCTTGGTCGAGGCATATTAGTGAGCTGGTTGGCGTGTTTCTGGGGCAGTGTTTATTTAAACCCAGCAAAACCCCAGTAGCGTTTCACGATATTTCTTTCTTCTTCCTTCGATTAAATTTCAGTCCTTTCTCAGATTTGTTCCATTTTATTTTCTAAGGAATTAATAATCAAATTAATGCATTAGACTTCTAGATTAGTCTATATTAAGGCAGAAATTATCAGATTTGGGCAGTAATCTCAGAAATTTCAGTTTGAAGGAAATAAGGTAAATTTTCTTCCTAAGCTATTTTCTTTAGATTTATTTAAGTCTATGGGTTAGGATAATTAATGCTAGGAATACATAATTTATTGCTAGTAATATGAAGTTATTAATGGTAATTAATGTGGGAGAAATTTGGAGGTTGAGACTGCTATGAACAATAATGCCGAAAAATTAATGCAGATTTAATACAGATTTTCTTTAAGAGATAAATAAAATTATTATTGGGAATTAAGAATAGAGACTCTAAGATAGTTAATTAATAGGAAATCATGTTGAATATTATCGGTTTGGAGAAACCCTAATTTTGTATATTTGGAAAATTTCTTAGGAGGAGAAATTCAAATTGATTGAGGAATTAAGTGAGCAGATTTCTAAAGAGGAATTTGAGAGAAATTTGTATTAGAGATAAGTATGAACATCCATTTGATTATTGTTCTTTGGAATTAAAATGACCAAAGTATTCTTATATTGATTATCCTATTGCATATATATATATATATTTATATACTTGAACAATATGAATGGCTTGATCAATATTCTTGGATCAAGTCTATATGTTTCTTGCTTGTGAACCCGGTTTGAATAATGTTATATGAGATTGAAACCCATGACCCATGGATAGAACACTCTTCCCAATGCGAGTAAATTCATTGGTCCATTGTATACTTTGAGAGCCTAGCCGATAAGGTTTTTATCGATGTTCCACCTAGAGGGGGATATGAGCTCTAGGCACATGCCTGGCCAAGCATGTGTGCACGTTAAGGTAGCAAGGCTACCGATACGTATGATATGATATGAGATCAGTTCTTTCAAATGAGATTTGATAATGCCATTCTTTGTGGGCATTCTATGTTCTAAATATGAACCATGATTTGATTTATGACATGATTTGATATAGCCAAAATTATTATGAGAACCATGTTTCCTTCAAGCAAAGCTTATGATTTCTTTCATACCTATGTATAATTATTTGTTCATAACCATGATTCGATATTCAATTTCTTATTGCATGATGTTCATTTCTTACTGAGTTGAAGGCTCACTCCTCTTTTGTGGATTTCAGGTGATAGCTTAGCTCGTGAGGGAGCTAATAGAGAGGATGGGGCTTCTTGATTTGTTTACTACAAGAAGCTTCATTGTAATGATTCTTTTGAGATATTTTGTATATTTAATTAATGGTATTATGATACAATATGTATTGGAGTATACTCGAGAGCTCCGTAGTTAGTTATTCGGGGATATTAGTATGTTTTGATGTATGATTGTTACCTTTTTGGGTACTCTTGTTCCTCAGTGATGTGAGATGTCTCTTTTGATCATTAAGGAACAAGAGAGAGATATGAAATGATAATAGAAAGATAAGATTAATATTTATTTGTATGTATGGACATGATCATGGTATGATATTAAGATACTGTAAATGATATAATTTGTATGAGATTCATGATTTATGAGTTCTACGGGCTTATGGTGGCTTTAAGCCTACCCTTGCCCTAGGATCGTCGCACCACTGGAGTTGGGGTGTGACATTACCATATTGAAATTTCATTTTTACAAAGGAAAACTGATTTTAAGAAATCAAATTAATTCAAAGAAAATTAATTTAAGGCTCCACATACCTATTTCTTAGTCTTTTATTTTTTTAATTCAAAGAGAATTAAAGAAATTGATTGTAATTCAAAGGGAGTTAAACCTCTTTTTATATTAATTAGAAAATTCAAAGAGAGTTAATTAAGGTGTGTCTTTAATTCAAAGAGAATTAAAGTGATTAAAAAGTATTTATGTCTAATTCAAAAAGAATTACAAAATCAAATTGAGTTTTAATTCAAAGAGAATTAGAAACCCAAAACAAAAAGTTCCAAGTTATGTGTGTGTGAGGTTGTTCCAAATGGAGGGGGGTATTTATAGAGGTGAGAAAGGCATTTTGGAAAGAAAATTTGGTGAAATTAGTGAGGTGCCATCAAGCAAAAGATCCAAATACGCCAGGCCTCTTTGGCGAATCTGCCAAAGTGGAGCGACAGATAAGAGGCCAAAGGGAAGGGGGTGGGGGTGGGGGTGGGGGTGGGCATGACAAGGATCCGCCAAAGAAAGGACCTGGATCTGCCACCATGCCTTGGCGGATATGCCAAACCATAGTTGTAGATCTGCTAGGCTTGTCTGACAGATCCGCACATCTCCAAGCATTTCATATCATTTTTTAGTCTTTCAGGTATGCGACGAGTCCTGTCTAGTTCAGCATGAGTTCGGTTGGGTCCAATGGTGCTCCAAATATCCATGTAAGACTGGTTGCTCCACATATGGCCTTTAAAACCTGCAAAAGTCTTATTATGTATAATAAGGTACAAAATCATGTGTTCACAACATATCATGACATGAGTGGGTGGAGGTTGCGCCACATTAATGCCGAGAAAAGTATGGAGTAGTGGAAAATGGAGGAGGAGGAAAGGAGATTGGAAAAGATTGCAAAAGAATTTATTAAAAAGAAGGGAAAGAAAGGGAAAAGGGGGTTGGGGATGGAGAGTCATAGAAGTATTTGGAGAAGTATAGGAAAGAATCCACCAAGTGTATAGCGGAGATTAAGGAGGCTATGAGAGAGGCATGTAGGAATGGTAATAGGAAGCGAAAGTGGAAGGTGCCAGAGAGTTATTGGAGGCCAAAACGTTTGAAAATTTAGTAATTTTTATGTCTTTTGGGTTTCAAACGGTGTTTAATTATGTTTACAAAATGTCTAGCTTTGATATACTTGCTTAGTCTTGATGATTGTTTTCATATTATTGGGGAACAGGTAACAAATAGTTATGAGTAAGTTTTTGTGTTTGAAAATTTAGGAAGGGCAAGCACATTTGGATGTTTGGAATTTCTGCTTTTAGGATTTTTTTTTTCTTTTTTTTAGATGAAGCCTAATACACTTCCTAAAGCCATGATATTTGGATGTTTGAAAATTTTTGAGTTGGATTTTTTTTTTAGATGATATCTATGATTATTCTTATTTAGATACACATATTTATGTTAGAATTATAATGGTGAAATAGATCATACCATGTACTTAATTTTCATAATAGGATATCTGTGTAGGTAATGAAGAGTGCATGTGTAATTTGTTTAATTTATGGGCTTTAAATGAAAAGATTTTGACTCAACCATGCATTTTTCAAATTGTTTCACTTAAGCTGATATATTTGATTCTCGTATGCTTTTCTTTCTCTCATTCAATGTTTTCAGAACCAGACCAGTTAGAAAATGGATAAGACAGAGGGTGAGAGAGTTAGAGGTTCAATCAGAATTAAATTGATTAAATCAAAATAAAACAAAAAAATAATTAAATTTAATACTATATAATAGAAAAAAATAGATTAATGTATGTTTTTTCTATAATACAATAGAAAAATAATTCAATTAAATTTAAAATAATATAATAATAATAACTAATTATTATAAAAATGAAAATAATCATAATTAATTTTACATAAAATTATAAAAAAATATTTTTTTATATCATATATTATTATATGAAAAAAATTTAACTCATACATCATATTAGTTGTTCT
Source organism: Aleurites moluccanus (assembly GCA_948193065.1). Classification (NCBI taxonomy): domain Eukaryota; kingdom Viridiplantae; phylum Streptophyta; class Magnoliopsida; order Malpighiales; family Euphorbiaceae; genus Aleurites; species Aleurites moluccanus. Next base: position 9,659 of record CANXYC010494858.1, read on the forward strand.
CTAATTTTTTAATATTTAAATAGTTTTGCCATTAAAAAAATTTAATAAGAGTTAAATCATAATTAAATTAAATATGTAATAAATATAAGATATATTATAATTATTTTACATGTTAAAAATATGATAAATAAAATATATTTATATAAAATAAATAAATTAATACACATTAGTTAATAAATATATTAAATAATAATTAAAATAAAATTTCAAATATATATATATATATATATATATATATATATATATATATATATATATATATATATATATATATATAAGGGTACATTAAATATAATGGGTTTAATTATTTTAAAAAGTTAATAGTATAATTTATTAATTAATTAAATTATCTGATAATTATAAATATAAAGTTTGAAAAATATTAATAAAACTTGTTCTTAGTATAGTAAAAAGAACCTTAAAATATCTTCAAAAAATCTTGGAT
>CANXYC010494921.1:0-16269 GCA_948193065.1 Aleurites moluccanus
TGAATGTTATCCTTTGGATACTCTTGTTCCTCTTTGATGAGAGATATCTTCTTTAGATCATTAAGGAACAAGAGAAAGATATGGAATGATATAGAAGGATGTGTTTGATTTCATTTGATTATATGTATGAATATGGAAATTGTATGGAAAAAGGCGATGTTATAATCTATTTGGCATTAATGAGAATTGTGATCTGTGAGTTCTACGGGTTTATGGTGGCCTTAAGCCTACCCTTGCCCTAAGACTGTCGCACCATTGGAGTTAGGGTGTGACAGAGAAATTGTATGGAAAAAGGCGATGTTATAATCTATTTGGCATTAATGAGAATTGTGATATATGAGTTCTAAGGGTTTATGGTGGCCTTAAGCCTATCCTTGCCCTAGGACCGTCGCACCACTAGAGTTGGGGTGTGACAATAACTATCTAAACTATTGAAACAAAGATTATGTAGTTGATAGAATACCTTTGTTAATAAGGGATAAATCATTGGACCTTGTGTACATGGTAACTCAACTGATAGAGTTTACATTGTCAGTATCCTATCTAGAAAGGACATAGATACCTTAGACTTATGTTCGTACAAATATGTGTATACTGATGTGGAGATTGTATGACTTTACTACTATTCATTAGATACTATTGTTTTGTCATTTTACATACTGTTATATTATGCTATTCTTTATAGGCATATTACTGATTATGATATTTGAATCTCTGTTGTATACTGAATCTTATTGAATAAGTATTGCTATATAAAGTATATAACTGTCACTAATCATTGAAATTAAGCACTGATCCTCAGGTAATTTAATATTCATAATTTATTGAGTTAAAGGCTCATTCCTCTTCTGATTTTATTTTCAAGTGCTAGACTTGATGGCCCAAAGACCAAGAATATAACTTTTTGACTTCTCATTTCTCCAAAAAGCTTATCCAAGTATAATTCCGATTATGTTTTGTTTTGTAATATTATTTAGATTGTATAAATTCATAGAGTTTCATAGTAGTATAAATGGTCTGTAATAGTATTATGATGATGATGATGATTATGTTAGGTTCTTTCATGGATACCACTTGTTCACATTGGATATAGGATCATAAGTTGTCTTTGATTCATTGTGAACAAGTAGGTTATATTCTAATATTGGTATCACATGGTTAAAATGATTGACAAATTATGATTTTGTCTATAGATTGTTGATAGATCACATATATTGTTTATAGCTGCCATAGGTTCTGTTAGTGTTCTATGGGTTTTTGCTGGCTTTAAGTCAATCCATGTCTTAGGACCATCTTACCTTCGGTTTTAGGGTGTGACATCAAGTCACTTCTGACTTACATCACATGGCTAATATATGGATAATGTAAGCACAACCAATCAATATCACCTTGATTCTTAAAGAACGATGTCACCTTTTCAAATTTATTCACCCTTTTGTCTAGGGGCCCTTGTAATACCTTTTAAATTTTGTTTTATACCTGTTTGTTGAGATGATTGTGAATAGATTAATATTTTGAGAATTTCAGAATCTGTGTTTGGGAAGGATCTTGTGAGTTAGTTTTCATGATCTTAAAGGAATAATTTGGAAAAGTGTAAAACATAAAAGTTGTAGATTTATATCTTATATTTAATTAAGTAAAATAGTTTTGTAAAATTTTGTGTGTGTGAGGAGATTTTCTTCCTCGACCAGAACTTGTCTAGTTCGCTATTTCCTACAGAAAGTCTGAGTTTGTTTAATTATTTTGAGAATGTTAGAGGCTGAGAGAGTCCAAAGTGCAAAACTAAAAAATATTCATTTATGTGTTATATAGATGGTTATAAAATTTCAAGGAGATTGGAGAATTTTAGTTCAATAGAGAGCTAATTGAATTAGACCTGATCGGATAGTACTTGGAGAGTATAGTCAATGTGAAATTTAGAAATTCATCATAAATTATGTATATCTCCTTTTGATCTAAATTTTGTATATGTTGGACCCTTAAGTGTATATTTTAAGAAACAAAAAGAATCGAGGAGTTTAAATGTCTATAGCTCATTTGCGATCTGGTTTAGTACGAGTTAACGAGGAAGGTTTTCTAGCTCGGCAGAAATAGATAGTGCGAGCTGACTCCTCGATTTCGAGGTGGATAGAGGCTAATCGAGCTGGAGAGATAAACATAAAAGTTGTAGCCCTATATGTATAGTTTATATGAGATAAAATAATCGAGGTATTTGGACTTCTCTAGCTCACTCGCGAGCTATTTTAGTGTGAGCTGGCGAGGTGGCTAGTGAGGCAGGATTCCAACTCACCAAAATGGAAAATACAAAGAAGTAGGTCCAACTTTGAAAATTCACCATAAATCGAGTTAGACACCTTTTTAGCTGAATTTTATATATGTGGTAGTCTCAGATGTCTAGTTTAAGTGGCAATAAAAAGCGAAGCAATTGGAGTTCTCTAGCTCAAAATCGAGCTAGATTAGTGAGAGCTACCGATGAAGAATTTGGCGAAGTGGGATTTGGCAAAGTGGAATTGGCGAAGTGGAAATTGGCGAAGGGGAATTTGGAGAAGTGAGATTGGCGAAGTGGGATTGGCGAAGTGGAAATGTCTAGTTTAAGTGGTAATAAAAAGCGAAGTAATTGGAGTTCTCTAGTTCAAAATCGAGCTGGATTAGTGAGAGCTGCTGATGAAAAATTTGGCGAAGTGGGATTTGGCAAAGTGGGATTGGTGAAGTGGAAATTGGCGAAGTGGAATTTGGCGAAGTGGAATTTGGCGAAGTGGGATTGGTGAAATGGAATTTGGCGAAGTGAGATTGGCGAAGTGGAAATTGGTGAAGTGGGAATTGGCAAAGTGGAAATTGGCGAAGTGAAAATTAGTGAGGAAGGATTTAAGTGAGGCACTAGCTTATTTAAAAGAGAAGCAGTAGCCATTTTTATATATTTTTTTTCATGATAACTTCTTCTTTTTTCTTTCTTTTTTCTTCATTTCTTCTCCTATCTCTCTCCAATCTATTCCATTTGTTTTCTAATGCATTAATACTCAGAATTAAGGCATTAAATCATTAAATTAACACATTCAAAGGCTTCGATCATCATTTTCAAGTCAAGATCCTTCAATAACTCATTTTTGGGGAAATAAGGTGATTTTCTCCAAACTTCATTTTATTTTTAGATTAAGATTTTTGGTAGTTAGAATAGTTATTTATGAGTTATATAGAACCTATTATGAGCATTTAAGGCTATTAATTATGGTTAATATGAAATATACAAGAATTTATGGATTTTGATGAATAGTGACATAAATAGTAATTATGTTCTTAATTTTCAAATTTTCTTTAAGAGATGAATTAAATTGATGCTAGGAAACAATAATAGAGATTATAAGATGGTTAAAATTATAAGAAACCATATTATGTATTATTAATTGAGGAAACCCTAATTTATAGAATTTGGAGATTTTGATTAGGCTTGGAAAATTCAAGGAATTGATGAGAATTTTCATTTAATCAAGTATTGAGCTTAATTGTGGAAAGTTTTGCTAAGAGATAAGTTATGAATTGCATACTTTCTCTTTATGGGATGAATTGTTAAATATTCATATATGTTTTTTATGATATGAAATTCTTATTTGATAACCTCCTTAATGTAAACACTTAATATATAAGAATGACTTGGTTATTTTTCTTGGACCAAGATCATGAACGAGCCTTTGATATCAATGTTAAATGGTCTCTTGACCAATACAAAATTTTTGAGAATACCTTATTATAATGATCCTTTGATATATATATGTATAGAACGCTTTTTTGTAATATCTTCCATTTTATTGTATTTTATTTATTGTGTATTTGATGAATTTAAATTAATTAAGGATGAGAATGTTTGAGAAATCCAGAAATTTTGGTTGCAGAATTTTATGAGGCTGAATGCTTGATCTTAAAGAAATAATTTGATAAAGTGTAAAACATAAAAGTTGTGAATTTATGTTTCATTTTCAATTCTGTAAAATGGCTTGGTAGAGTTCTGTGTGTGTGAGGAGTTATGTCTCCTTGAGCAGGACTTGTCTGGTTTAGTGTTTCTGTAGGAAGTCTGTGTCTGTTTGAAATTTCTGGGAATGACTGAGGTAGTTTGAGCCAAAGGTATAAACATGAGAATTGTTCCTTTGTGTGTTGTGTTATTGGCTATAAAATTTCAAGAATTTTGGATAAGTATAGCTCAATGGAGAGTGGAATTTATCAGGTTTGTTCGGATGGATTTTGGGGCAATAATTCTGGGTGACTTTTGGAGAGTCACTGTGGTCAGTGTAGTTGCCTTTCTGATTTGAATTTTGGATATGTTGAGCCCCTACATGTCTATTTTAAGTGACAAAAAGAATCAGGAAGTTTGAATGTTTGTAGCTCAATTGCAAGCTGATTGAGTATTAGTTGTTGAGGAAGAGTTTTAGCTCAGCAGGACCTAGTAGTTGCGAGCCGACAAAGTGCGAGGTGGCATTTTGCAAGCCGGTAATGCGAGCAAGCAAAGTGGTGAAGAGAGATTGCCAAAGTGGCAATTGGCGAAGAGACATATGCGAGGTGGCATATGCGAAGTGAGGTTTGGCGAAGAGGAATTTGGCGAGAAGGAAAAGGCGAGGTGGCATTATGCGAAGAGGCATTATGCGAAGAGGGAATATGCGAAGTGGCAGTTCGCGAGTAGAGTTTGGCGAAGAGGCAAAGAGGCATTGCCGAGGTGGCATATGCGAGGAAGAGTTCGCGAGGAGAGTTTGGCAAGGCAGCATATGCGAGGTGACAATTGCGAGTTGGTTATGCGAAGTGGGATTCGCGAAGTGGCTGTTGCGAAGTGGCATTGCCGGATCAGTTTGGCGAGCTGGCTTAGGCGAGGCAGCATTGCCAAGGCAGGTTGGCGAGCGGGATTTTAGGCAGTGGCCTATTTAACCCAGTAGCGTTTTCTTCACGATTTTTCTTTCTTCTTTCTTCGTTCGTCTTCAGTTTTTCTCAGAGTTGTTCCATTTCTTATCTAAGGCATTAATATTTAAAATTAATGCATTAGACCTCTAGATTAGCATATTATAAGGCAGAAATTGTCAGATTCAAGCAGAATATTTCAGAAAAGTTAGTTTTTGGAGAATTAAGGTAAAATTTTCTTCAAATGTCAATTCTTATTAGATTAATAAATTCTGATGGTTAGAACAGTCCATTAAAGGTATATAGAATTTATTGCAAAAATTTTTAAGGTTATACATTGTAATTAATGTTGGAGGAATTGGAATTAATGAACTATCATGAATAGTAACATAAACAATAAATTCGAATTAAATGCAGATTTGTCTTTAAGAGATGAATTAATTGATGATTGAGAATTAAGAATATAAACTCTAAGATGGTTAACTATTAAGAAATCATGTTGAATAGTATTAAATTAAGAAAACCCTAATTTTGTATATTTGGGGAAATTTCTTAGGAGAAGAAAATCAAGGAAATTGAGGAGATTATTGTGGGCAATCTGTTAAAGGAAATTTAAGAATAAATTGTGTTGAGATAAGTATGGACATTGCATTTGTTATTTGCTTCTTTGAGATAATATGACCAAGAATTCTAAATGTTAACCCATATGATTCTTGTATGCTTGATATTACATTACCTGATTGTTAAATTGAAAATCCTATGATATTCTAAAATTGAGATTTACCATTTGTTCGTGAAATTACCATGTCTATATATGTGTGTGTGTGTGTGTGTGTGTGTGTGTGTATGTGTGTGTGTGTGTGTGTGTATTGTAAGTGGCTTGGTCAATTTTCTTGGATCAAGTTCACATGATTCCTACATGCTTCTTACTTGTTAAATTGATTGAAATTATGATATATGTTGATGGTCTTGTGACCAATATGTTTCTTGTGAGATGAAACCATATGACCCTATGGATAAAATGCTCTTCCTAATAAGAGTAAATTCATTGGTCCATCGTGCATTTGGGAACCTAGCTAGTAGGGTTACTGTACCAGTGTTCTACCTAGAGGGGACCACGAGCTCTAGGCCTATGCCTGGCCAAGCATGCATTTGCGATAAGGTAGCAAGGACTACTGATGCGCTCTGTTGTGATAGGTAGCATGGCTATCGATGCACTATGTAGTTCTACCATGATATTTGATAGTGCTATTCGATTGTGAGCACTTTTGTTTCTTGTAAGCCTAACCACATGATGATTCTTACCCATGATCTTGAAATTGATATTTCCTTTGGATTATATATATTATATATATGTATGTATATTTCTTTCATATGGCATGTTCATATCTTACTGAGTTGAAGGCTCACTCCTCTTCTGTGGATTTCAGGTGATAGTGTAGCTCGTGAGGGAGCTAATAGAGAAGATCAAGCTTCTTGACTTATTCTTCCAAGAAGCCTCCATTATAATTCATTTTGAAATATGTTTATGTATATTCATTAAATGGTATTATGGTACAGTTTGTATTGGGAGTGTGCTCTAGAGCTTCGTAGTTAGTTATTGGGGATGATAATATTTTGATGTATAATTTGTTGCCTTTTTGGGTTACCCTTATTCCTTAGTGATGTGGGATACATCTTTTGATCAGTAAGGAACAAAAGAAAATTATGAAATGATATAAATGAAGATATGAATTATGTTTATATGGATTTTAGAAATGACTATTGAATGATATCTATATTTGATATAAATGTGTATGAGATCCAGGATATGTGAGTTCTACGGGTTTATGGTGGCCTTAAGCCTACCCTTGCCCTAGGACCGTCGCACCATTGGAGTTGGGGTGTGACATTTTCCCAATGAGAGTAAATTCATTAGTCCATGTGCACAATGAGAGCCCAACTGATAGGATTTTTTATCAGTGTTACACCTAGAGGGGCCACGAGTTCTAAACATATGCCCGCACAAGTATATGTGTTACATTAAGGTAGCAAGACTACTGATACGTTATGATATGATATTAGTTCTATCTTATATGTGATTTGATAATGCCACCCTTTGCAGGCATTTTTATGTTCTAAATGAGAACCATGATTTAAATTATGATATGATTTGATAGTGCTATTTGTTGTAAGTACTCATATTCTTTTTTAAGTACATGCTTAAGATTCTTTCATGCCAAGTATATGTATATGTATATGTTCATGATTTAATACTCAGATTCTTGGTTAACTTAAATCCTTATGTTATTCATATTTTATTGAGTTGAAAGCTCATCCCTCTTTTGTAGTTTCAGGTGCTAGTGTAGCTCGAGAGAGAGCTAATCCAGAGGACAGAGCTTCTTGACTTCTTCTTCACAAGAAGTTTGGATGTAATTATTTTGGATATTATTTTTGTTATGTATACATATAATCATGTCTATTGAGAAGTATTCTCTTAGAGCTCCATAGATAGATATGGAATGGTTTTGATTCTGTTGCCATAGATGGCATTTGTAGACTCTCATTTGTTCCATATTAATGTTAGAACTATCTTTTGATCGGTAGGGAACAAGTGGAGATGTCATGATATATAATGATGATTTATGAGATATGATATTTTTCATTGGATAAGTGTATATTGTTATGTATGAGACAAGTTTAGTTAAGGGTTTTACGGATTTATGGTGACCTTATGCCTACGCTTGCCCTAGGACCGTCGCACCGGTGGTGTTGGGATGTGACAACCCTATTCATCATCCTTATTTCTAAGAGCTTTAAGAGCTTAATAAGCTTCTTCATACTCCTCCATCACTAAAAAAGTCTCATCATTTCTTGTTTCTTATTCTTGTCTTTTCCCTTAGGACAATTCTTCTTGATATGTTTGAATTCTTTATATTTGTACCATTAAACGTCATCCAACTTTTTGCTTTTGGATTTAGACCTTTCGCACCTTGAACCTCCCTTCTCATATGATTGACCTCTCTGATCTTGAGAAGTTAATGCTTTTTCAATTTTTTTTTTATCATTTTTTGGTTTATTTTGGAGATCATGAGATATCAATGCTTTCTATGTTTAACTTAAGGTTATCTCATCCTTTCCCTGCAAGTTTGTTCGCACAAATTGCTCATATGAATCAGGAAGTGAAGAAAGCACATCAATATTAATGTCAACCTTTACAAGTTGACCAAGGACACCTATAAACTCATTCAAATACTCTATTAAATTCTTGTTTTCCTACATTTTCAATCAATATAGTTTTGTTTTCAAAAGAAACTTGTTGATCAAACCTTTTGCAAAATAAAGGTTTTCCAACTTCTCCCAGATGTTTATGGTGAACTCATTCATCAATAACATTATTTACAATTGTGAGGCCTCGCCCGAATACCAAGATGTTCATTAAGGGGGTGGGGGCAGTTTTCCACACTAAAGATAGCTTTTGCCTTGCATTTGTAAATTGATCTTTAACCTTTTATTTTGAAATTTAGTAGAGTTGCCACCTTCATTTTTAAGGAAAAAAGAAAGAAACCCCAATTTGACTCCAAAACATAACCAATGGATGAAATTACTAGACCTTCGAACCCAGACTGAGCTCATGGACTAGATTTTCGATTTACAATAACTCTCATTTTAGCTTATCATTTAACTATTGACTTATAAAAATTAGATTGCATAAACAATTTATAAGATGACAATTATAATGAATGAATGAAGTATGATAAAACATATATATAACATTAATATAAAGAACATAAGATAAAAGAGTTTTAACTACATCAAAAAGCCAATAACAGAGGATGTTAACTCTAACCCTCAATGAAAATTCTAGGTTAACTACACATTCCCCAAAATAACATTGAAACATATTCAATTAAGACAAAAGAGAGTTTTTGGTATTTTGGATTTGAAACTATGAAAAAGCTTGCATTTGAATCCCGTTGAATGAAAATCAAAACCCACACAGTTCTCCCTTCTTGTGAAGGGGTTTGATTCGATTTAAGAAAAGATTGATTTTGTGGTTTTTTTAATTTTACACCAATTAATTTTGTAGTAAGAACACAATACCTTACTTTGAGATTGATTTTATGTTGTGGTTCTTTTAATTGATTTACACCAATTAATTTCGAGGTACGAACATGATACTTTGCTTCTTGGGGGATGCTTTCTTAAAGTTTGCTTGAATCAGAGTTCCACTTTGGATTCAATGAAAATTAGCACCACAGTGGGCTTTGAGTTGATTGGATTGATGCTTCTAGATTGACTCAAAGAGAGATTACTTTAGGTCTTCTATTCCTTCCACTTAAAGAGAGTTGAAGAAATCAATTCGAAATCAAAGAGAAATGAAACGCTTATGAACAAGAAAGCTGAATATAAAGGGAGAAAGGAGAGCCAAATAAAGAAAACTTGACTTAGCTATTATGGTGTAACTCAATGAGAGTCAATGTATTTTGAGAAGAAAATTGAGCCTTGTATTTATAGGGAAATTTAGACTTTAAAACCGATGTGGGATTCATATTCTGGGTTTGGTAGCACCTGCATTGAAGCTTGGTGATATAGGGGCTTCACTTTGGTGGTATGAGGAGGCTTCACTGGCGACAGGAGCTGGCTTGGGTGTCGGCACTATTAAGGGCTATTTGTGCCATTGGCGATGCCACCAACTGGGCTTGGCACTGCAGCCAAAGCCTATACTGGTTGCCACCAGGCTCATTTTGATGCTTATTCAATCCGATTCGAAGTGGTTTGACCTCTGATTAATGCCGATCAGCTTGGCACAATTCAGTTTGTCTATATTTGGAGTCGACTTTGATCTCCGATTGGCTGCTAATCAATCTGGATTGACTTGAGTTTGCTTGAGGTACAAAATCATGTGTTCACAACTGCCTCATAGCCTTTACTCAAGTTTGAAGGGTAAAGGCGATGGTAGTGAACCAAGTAAATTTTTGTCTATTTGAGATGAGATTTATGCATTCTGGAGTGTATGTTGATGTGTCAGTATGTTCTAATAACTTTGATCTTTTTATGATTTTTCAATATTTTTCTATTTGTTATGATTGTTTTCTTGTTTTAATTGTCTGATTATATGACTGTCTACTTGTCTGACTATCTGCTTATATGACTGTCTGCTTGTATGATTGTCTGCTTGTTTGACTATCTACTTGTCAAATTGTTTGCTTGCTCTAATTATTGTTTGATTATTCTGCTCGATGTCTGCTTGCTCCGATTATTGTCTGACTGTTCTACTCGCTCCAATTATTGTCTGATTATTCTCTTACTATCTGCTTGCTCTGGTTAGTGTTTTATTATTTTGCTCGCTATCTGCTTACTTTGATTGTTGTATGATTGTTCTGCTCGCTGTCTACTTGCTTTGATTATTGTATGATTATTTTGTTTGTTGTCTACTTGTCACTTTCTACTTTGGATTTATGAGTATTTTTCCACACTTTATGCTACATTGGATTCTCCTCGACTGGACATATTCCCTACTGAGGATAGGACAGGACTGCCCAAGCGTGACTTTGGCACTGTCAGGGCATTCTTTAGTGGTTTGAGTCCTTACTAGGTATTTTCTACTTTTCTATATGGATTATATGGACCTAAAATTTTATGTCATACTTATTATTATTATTATTATTGACTCGCTGATTCATTGAGTAATGACTTATGTGTTCCATATTTCTTCATTGGCATCGTCTCTATCTATTTATTGTAAATTAATATTCTTAAATATATTGTCACACCCCAACTCCAGTGGTGCGACGGTCCTAGGGCAAGGGTAGGTTTAAGGCCACCATAAACCCGTAAAACTCCCATATCCTGGATCTCATTTATATTACACATTCATATTAAATATAGATATCATACAATAATCATCCCTATGATCAATATAAACATAATTCATATCTTTCTTTTTATATTGTTTCATAAATTTTCTCTTGTTCCTTACTGATCAAAAGATGCATCCCACATCACTAAGGAACAAGAGTAACCCAATAAATCATACATCAAAATATTATCATCCCCAATGACCAACTACGGAGCTCTAGAGTATACTCCCAATACATATTGTGTCATAATACTATTCAATAAATATACATAATCATATTTCAAAATAATTACAATGAAGGCTTCTTGGAAGAATGAGTCAAGAAGCTTGATCTTCTCTATTAGCTCCCTCATGAGCTACACTATCACCCAAAATCCACAGAAGAGGAGTGAGCCTTCAACTCAGTAAGATATGAACATGCAGTAATAAAGGAATATATATATATCATACATCAAAATATTATCATCCCCAATGACCAACTATGGAGCTCTAGAGTACACTCCCAATACATATTGTGTCATAATACTATTCAATAAATATACATAATCATATTTCAAAATAATTACAATGAAGGCTTCTTGGAAGAATGAGTCAAGAAGCTTGATCTTCTCTATTAGCTCCCTCACGAGCTACACTATCACCCAAAATCCACAAAAGAGGAGTGAGCCTTCAACTCAGTAAGATATGAACATGCAGTAATAAAGGAATATATATATATATAATCTGCAAGAAATATTAATTTCAAGAGCATGGATAAGAATCAGAATGTGGTTAGGCTTACAAAGAAACTAAAGTGCTCACAATCAAATAGCACTATCAAATATCATGGTACAACTACAGAATGAATCAGTAGCCATGCTACCTATCATAACAAAGCGCATCAGTAGTCCTTGCTACTTTATCGCAAACGCATGCTTGGCCAGGCATACGCCTAGAGCTCATGGTCCCCTCTAGGTGGAACACTGATAAAAATCCTATCAGCTGGGTTCCCAAAGTGCACGATGGACCAATGAATTTACTCTTATTGGGAAGAGCGTTCTATCCATAGGGTCATGTCGTTTCATCTCACAATAAACATAGACCATCAACATATATCATAATTTCAATCAATTTACCAAGTAAAAAGCAAGTAGGAATCATGTGAACTTGATCCAAGAAAATTGACGAAGTCACTTTCATCATATATACACATGGAAATCTCATGAACAAATGGTGAATTTCGGTTTTGGAATACCAGAAACTATTCAATTAATATTTCGATAATATATAATCAAGGATACAAGAATCATATGTTTTCACATTTAGAACATTTGGTCATATCACAAGAAATAACAAATGCAATGTTCATACTTACCTTTTACACAAATTTCTCTTGAATTTCCTTTAATAGATTTCTCAACTCCACTTCTCAATTTCCTTGATTTTCTCCTCCTAAGAAATTTTTCCAAATATACAAAATTAGGGTTTTTCTTAAATAAATACTATTCAACATGATTTCTGAATATTTCATCATCTTAAAGTTTCTATTCTTAATTCCCATCATAAATTTTAATTCATCTCTTAAAGAAAAATCTGCATTTTATTCGAATTTATTGTTCATGCTACTATTCATGACAGTCCAAAATTCTGATTCCTTCAACATTAATTACAATAACCTTAAAATGCTTGCAATAACTTCCTTACTCCCATAATTAATTTTCCTAACCAACATACTTAAATAAATCTAAAAGGAAATAACATTGGAAGAAAATTGACCTTATTTCTTCAAAACTAAATTTCCTGAGATTTCTTGCTTAAATCTGACAATTTCTGCCTTGAAATAGAATAATCTAGAGGTCTAATGCATTAATTTAAGTATTAATGGATTAGAAAATAAAATGGAACTGATATGAGAAAAGATTGAAAAATAACGAAGAAAGAAGGAAGAAAAATTATGGAGAAACGCTACTAGATGGTTGGGTTTAAATAGACTACTGCCTATAAAATCTCGCTCGCTAGCTTGCCTCGCCAACCTGCCTCAGCAATGCTACCTCGCCTAAGCTAGCTCGCCATTCCCACTTCGCACTTTCCAACTCGCCCAAACTGATCCAGCAATGCCACTTTGCAAAAGCTACCTCGCTAAACTCTCCTCGCGAACTCTTCCTTGCATATGCAGCTTCGCACAATGCCTCTTCGCCAAAACCCTTCGCCAAACCTCTTTGCAAATTCCCTCTTCGCGAACTTCCTCTTCGCGAACTCCCTCTTTGCGAACTGCCACCTCGGCAATCTCACCTCACCACTTCGCATTTCCGGCTCACAAATGCCACTTCGTATTTGCCGACTCGCTAACACTAATCTCTTCATAAGCTGAAACCTTTCCTGGACAACTTATACTTAACCAGCTCGCAATTGAGCTACAAATCTCCAAACTTCCTGATTCTTTTTGCCACTTAAAATAAACATGCAGGGGCTCAACATATCCAAAATTTAAATCACCAAGACTAACACACAAACCATGATGACTCTCTAAATGTCACCCAGACTTACTGCCCATAATCCATCCGAACAAACCTGATAAATTCCACTCTCCACTGAGATATACTTATCCAAATTCCTGAAATTTTATAGCCAACAACACAACAGATAAAAAAACATTTTTTATGTTTATACCTTTGGCTCAATCTGTCTCATTCATTCCCAGAATTTTCAAACAAATACAGACTTTCTGCAGAAACACTCAACTAGACCAGTCCTGCTCAAAGGGACATAACTCAACACACACACAGAATTTTGCTAAGCCATTCTACTAAATTTCAGATGAGACATAAACTCATAACTTTCATGTTTTACTCTTTACCAAATTATTTCTTTAAGATTATACCATCAGCTTCACAAAATCCTGCAAACCAGAATTTTTGAATTTCCCAAATATTCTCACACTTAATTAATTTAAATTTATCAAATATACAATAAATAAAATATAGCAAAAATGGCAGATATTATATTCTTCTCCCCTTAAATAAATTCATCCTCAAATTTATAATAATCTGCCTCAAGACTGAAATAAATAAGGATATTTATCTTGCATGCTTTGCTCACTCTCCTATGTGCACTCTTCCATGGCTTGGTTTCTCCATAAAACTTTAACCATTGGTATCTCCTTGTTCCTTGACTTCTTAACCATTCGATCTACAATTGCAATTGGGATTTCTTCATATGATAAATCTGGTTAAAGATCCACTTCCGGCACTTGAAGCACTTGAGAAGGATCGGCCACATACTTCCAAAGCATCGATACATGGAATACGGAATGTACCTAGTCCGTGCTAGGAGGCAAAGCCAATCTATATGAAACCTCCCCAACCTTGTTCAAAATCTCAAAAGGTCCAATAAATCTTGGAGACAGCTTGCCTCTCTTGCCAAACCGTAGGACTCCTTTCATTGGAGAAATCTTTAGAAACATAAGATCTCCAATGGCAAACTGAAGATCCTTTTTCTTTGGGTCGACATAACTCTTTTGTCTACTAAAAGCTGTCTTCAATCTCTCTTGGATCAATGGAACCTTTTCTGAAGTATATCGTATCAACTCCGGTCCTTTGATATACTTTTCTCCAACTTCATCCCAACACAATGGAGATTTGTATTTCCTTCCATACAAAGCTTCATAAGGAGACATCTGAATCGTGGAATGATAGTTGTTGTTGTAAGCAAATTCAATCAATGGCAAGTAAGCATCCCAATTCCCTCTAAAGTCTAGAATGTACATCCTCAGCATGTCTTCTAGAGTTTGGATGGTCCTCTCCAATTGTCCATCTGTTTGCGGATGGAAAGCTGAGCTGAAATCAAGCTGAGTACCCAGACATTCTTGCAATTTCTACCAAAACCTCGAGGTGAACTGAGTACCACTATCTGAGATAATCGAAACTGAAACTCCATGAAGTTTGACAATCTCATCCACATATGTCTGGGCATACTGAGAAGCTCCATAAGTCATCTTGACTGGTAAGAAATGGGCCGACTTAGTTAATCTATCCATAATGACCCATATCGAGTCATAGCCCCTTGAAGTTCTTGGCAAACCAATCACAAAATCCATGGTCACCCTCTGCCATTTCCATTCCAGCAAAGGCAACTCTTGGAATAACCCCGATGGTTTCTGATGCTCAAATTTGACTTGCTGACAAGTTAGGCATTTGGATACATATTCCGTAACATCTCTTTTCATTCCACTCCACCAATATGAATTCTTAATATTATGGTACATCGTTGCTGCACCTGGATGCACATTATACTTAGCATGATGTGCTTCCTTAAGAATCATATCTCTTAACCCATCAACTGCTGGAACACATAGCCTACTACCATGCCTTAACATACCATCATCCACATTAAATCCTGGAGCTTTTTCTGATCCCACATCATTCTTTATCTTTACCAACTGAAGGTCTTTATCTTGAGCTTCTATAATTTGATCAATGAGAAGTGGCTTGACTTGGAAATTTGCCAAAAGCACTCCTGAATCTGACAATTCCCAACTAATTCCCATATCATGCAATTTCTGCACTTCCTTCACTAGAGGCATTCTACTCACTTAAATATGGGATAAGCTCCCCAAGGACTTCCTGCTCAATGCATCAGCTACAACATTAGCCTTCCCTGGATGATATAAGATTTCACAGTCATAATCCTTAAGCAATTCAACCCACCTTCTTTGCCTAAGGTTAAGAACTTTCTACTGGAATATATACTTCAAACTCTTATGATCTGTGAAAATCTCACACTTCTCACCATACAGGTAGTGTCTCCAGATCTTCAATGCAAACACTACTGCAGCCATCTCAAGATTATGAGTTAGATAATTCATCTCATGCTTTCTCAACTGCCTAGAAGCATAGGCTATCACTTTTCCATGTTGCATAAGCACACAACCAAGCCCCACTCGCAATGCATCGCAATACACCGTATATCCTCCTTCACCTGATGGCAAAACTAAAACAGACACTGTGGTGAGACAAGTCTTTAACTTCTGAAAGCTCTCCTCACTTGCATCCGACCAGAGAAATTTAACTTGTTTCTGGGTAAGCTTGCTCAAAGGAGCTATAATCTTAGAGAAGTCTTGAACAAATCTCCTGTAGTAGCCTGCCAAACCCAAGAAACTTCTAACTTATGAAACCTTAGTGGGTTTCGGCCAACTAAGAATTGCATCAACCTTTCTAGGATCAACTTTAATCCCCTCTTTGCTCACTATATGCCCCAGAAAGCCTACATTCTCAAGCTAGAATTCACACTTCAAGAACTTGGCAAATAGTTGATGCTCTCTCAAAATCTGCAACACAACTCTAAGGTGTTCTTCATGCTCTTCTTTACTCTTAGAATACATAAGAATGTCATCAATAAATACAATGACAAACTTATCCAAGAATGACCTGAACATCCTATTCATCAAGTCCATAAATGCAGCCAGTGCATTAGTTAATCCAAATGGCAACACTAAGAACTCATAGTGTCCATATTTGGTCCGAAATGTTGTCTTCGATACATCCTCATTCCGAATTCTCAACTGATGGTAC
>CANXYC010494923.1:0-17020 GCA_948193065.1 Aleurites moluccanus
ATAAGTTTTATTCCGCTGTGATAAATATATATGTATATTGTGAATGTGATTGATACTGGGTTCTACGGGTGCCGGTCGCCATTGGCATCTCCCGTGCCCTAGGACCGTCGCGATCCGACTGCGGGAACGGGTCGTGACACAGTCTTAGACTGCAGGATCCTGTCTTTGCATTATATGAACAAAGAACAATAGAATTACCTGTTGCTATAGAAAGGATTGAAAGACATGAAAAGCCTAATAAGAAAGATTTTGAACTTAAAAATTTTATAGATCAAGAACTTGAGTTTAATAATTTCCATTATTTAGAAAGGCTTGGTGCTTTTGCACGTTTATTGGATGACCAGTAATCCTTCAGATTGCTCTTATCCTGATTGTCATCACCTAGATCATGGTGTAGGCAATGATCCAGTAATAGGTTTGTTAAATTCTATTATAGATCGTTTGTACTATCTAAATAATTTTATAAATAAATTGTTCAAAAATTTAGAAGAGTTGACTCTTAGACAGAGTGAATTTGAGAAATTTTTCCTTGATAACAAAGGCCCTTTAGTATTTGTTGCTAGTTCTCGTTATCACAACGAATATAAAAAGCTGAAAGAAATCAGAAATAAAAGAAAAAATCATTTAAAAGATCTTTAGGAGTAGCTCTCTGTAATTTCGCCGCTGAACAGAACAATTAGAGGGAGGACAGACTCACCTGAATGGTATCAGAGTCTGGTTGAGAGGATTTTTGGATTTCTTTGAAAGAAAAGTAGGACTTTGGGGGTAAAAATAGAAATAACTTAAGTTTGGGGAGGATAATGACTGTCAGTGAAACTAAGTTAAAAGTTGAAGAACTTTTGTGTTACGTTTTAAAGTTTAAGGACGACAATGTACATTAGTCAATAATCCAGGGACAATCGGTGAAAGTATCTCTGAATCTTAGCCTCAAAATCACTAAGAGTCCGTTTAGAAAATTGAAATTGAAATTAAAATTGAAATTAAAATTAAAATTCTTAATTCTAAATTGTGACAGTCATCTAAAATTAGAGTTAGAAATTTACCTTCAATGTCCACAAGTCTTTGGAGGAATAGCAACAAACTCCTATGATGTCAACTTGAATAACATAGTATACAAAATCACAACTAAACCAAGTCCATTATCAAATGATCATCTATCCCATTTAGTGTCTCATCTTCTATTTTATATATCTCTTTATGCATTATATCATATTTTTCTTAAAATATTTTTGCAGCCAATATTTTTTTTATAAGTAATATGACACATAAAAAAATATGTAAATCGAGATATAATATATTAAATGAAACAGATGATTTAGAATGATCTATCATAATTTTGGACTTTAAAAATATTTCCTATATTTAATATGAAAACCATTCTATTAAAAATGGATCAAAGAAAACAAAAATTAATTAAAATAATTCTATAATTCCATAACATCTCAGTGAAATAGTAAATATGCTGATGCACAACAACGCGTTAAAAATAATTCAAGAGAACCCTACAAAAATTTGAGAATCTATGAAAAATGTTTCAAGATAACAAATTACAAGCATTGAATATACTTGCAGGTGAGCAAACAGGGGATTTTCAATTCAAAGAATCTAACAAATTCATTGGCAAAAAAATGCAAGAAACCCGTCAATGGAAAGCACAATTATCAATACCCTATTCGAATGCAGTATAAATCAAGAAGAATGGGATCTTTTTGAATTGACTTCATAAAGCTTTTTAGTGCTTTTAATAACAGTCTTCAAGTTCTCGAGTATTTTCTGGCGATCACCCCATGAAAAATCGGACCGAGCCACTGCCCAGTAAAACACATACGAAAACAAATCCGTCAATTACCGAATCTATTTCATAATTAAAATCAAAATAATACCAAAAATATTGAAGATCATCGGAAATTCCAGCCTTTAAGGCAATCAGAAATAACTTCAACTGATTGAGACTTCAGACTTAGAGTTTTCAATGGAATTGTAATATAACTAAAAATTCAATTTAACAATTTTATTATTAATTCATAAGAATTACAATTTCATAATTACTACTATCATCATCTCTCTTATCATCATCGCCACCTCCAGCACCACCGCTAGCAACGGTCGTCTATCATCACCACTGCTAACGGTCTATTGTCACCACCTCCACCGCATGCGATAAAGACTCATCAGACCGTTATTGCCAACGATGATGACTTGTCGGACTGTCATCGCCAACAATAATGATTAGTCGAACCACCACTGCTAGCGATCCACCACCACTTTCACTGTCACTGTTAGCGGTCCATCACCACTCCTAACTCTAACGCCACTTTTATCGTTACTAATTTTTTTATTTAATTTCAATTCTTTATTTGAACTAAACGTTAAAATTATAATTCAAATATAATTCTAATTCTAGATAATTGAAATTGAAATTGAAATTGAAATTAATTTTTTTTATTTAATTTCAATTTCAATTTCAATTATTTATTTGAAATATAAATTAAAATTATAATTCAAATATAATTCTAATTTTAGAGAATTGAAATTCTCAATTTCAATTTTAATTTTTTACTCCAGACGGACCCTAAGTTTAGGGCAATCACATGAATGTTTTGTCACATGCATGCTCGATTAATTTTGTGATATATTAGCTTGAACAATTTACATTATTAGTTGTGTGATTGTAGAAGTTAGTTTTTTTACCATCCTAACTGATACATTGGTCCCTATAATCATGTCCAATTACTTTAGGTACAAGAAAAGTATTGTTAATTTTTTAATTTGTCCACCTTGATCACCTAAAATTATATATAATTACTTAATGAGTATATGAAAAGTAGTCTAATTTTTTAAGTTGTCCTCCCAAACTTATTAGATTTATATTTTATCACAAAATTTTATCTACTTTATAAATATGTCCCTTCATATTTTTCAAAATCTCATTTTTATACATATATTTTAAATATATTTCAAATGAATATATACATTTAAATCTAAAATTCTTTTAAATTTTATTTATTACATATATATTTCATATTTTCTTTTTAAAACCATATATAAAGTATTAAGTTTTTTAAAATTTTATTTTCTTATCTATATATCATAAATAATTTCTACATAAATATTTTCATATGTAATTATGATACTTAATTTTATATTTTCTACTTAATTTTTATATTGTCTCAATAATTTAAATTTTTTATTCTTCTTTTTGGCTTCTTAATTTTTGAAAGCTGGTTCCGCCCAGTCTAACAAGAAATAAAAGCTGAATTGTTCAGAGGTTGAGCTTTCCATGCATGCTAGGATATATAGGGAAAACTAGTTTGGTAAGAAAGGAAAATTATACATCGACTGCATTTCAATTGGGTTGGGAAATACTATAAGATGGAGGAGGAAATAAAAAAAAAAGATCACATCTAGTAAAATAAAAAAAAACTTTGGCCAATGCAAACGGGCAATCTTCAAATAATGCTATGCATTCAGTTATAAGTATCATATACATCAAAACCTAACTTGAAGATTGCAGACTTAAACTCACTGTTTAGTGGTCAGGAAAAATTATTAAAAACAAAAAAGAAATATTTATGAGAAAATGGATAAAAAAAAGAAGGAATAAAGGAAAAGGGTCATGTGGGAAACAAAAAGAAGTGTAGCCCAACACACAATACCAACCATTTCTGATTTTAATTTTTTTTTTGTGCACAATATACAAAATTTAAAAGTGTGAGCATGTATGTGGTATTGCATTATCTACATTAATAATATAATTTTTTTTTATAAAGTTAATATATAAGTTATTTTACTTATAATTGTTTTCATAGTAGAAAAACGTAGTAAAAACTAATTTAGCTTCTTAGCGTCATGTTCTCCAAAATAGCAATATTTAGTCTCATACACATTAATTAATCTCTAATCAAAGTCTATGATGTTGACCTTTTAGACTTGTGAACTTTCATCAGACTGGGCGATCTTGGCTCCAACCGTTGGGCTTCAGCGGCTAGGCATGTCGTCCAACACTGGTTAGTTAGCTTCTTTGTACCAAAATGGCCTAAGCCATTTTGTTTTGGAACCATTTAATAACTTATAGGCCATTTCTCTTTTTCTTATGCACTGTTATGTTTGATGTATTTGTAGACACATAGTTTTCATCCAAAGCTCTAGACCTAGAATGGATGGATGGCATGCTGTGATGCTGACGTGATTTATATGGTTGGTTATCAAACTATGTTTAATCAGTCTGATCAAACTAATAAAAAACATTCTTGCAACTAACATGACAATTAATTTAATTATTACTCATGCATGTGATAAAGACTTAATTAATTTGTTATTTTTCATACCCTTCATAAAGACTTTGGGATCTATGACCTGTTAGCAAAATTGACAACAACTATAAAATTAACTCTTTGCAAACCAGCTAATTAATATGATGCTTCTGCATAGAGATCTCAACACAAGGAAATATGTAATGTATATAAGAGTACATTCTCACTTCCATTTCCTTGCACTTGACTAATTAAACACTCTGAAATCTTCATCATCTTCTTCTTCAAGATTATCATTTTAAGATTCATGATCTGCACCAGAAGACTCAAGAAAATGGCAAGGAAGTGGCAGCGCATAGCTACAATTAGCAGAAACAAAATTTCATTTCCTAAAACCAAAGGTGGTGGAAATGCATACAGTTCCAAGGCCTCTTGCGTGGCTAGTAAAGGTCATTTTTCTGTCTACTCAAGTGATCAGAAGCGTTTCGCAATACCATTAACATATCTTAAGAATGACATTTTTCTAGAACTCTTCAAAATTTCAGAAGAAGAATTTGGATTACCAAGTGAAGGGCCTATTAGAATGGCATGTGATTCACACTTAATGGAGTATATAGTGTCAATTATCCAGAAAGACTTAACTAAGGAGCTACAGAAACCTTTGGTTAAGTCTATAGTGACTAGTTGCTCATAATATGCTTCTTTAAATCAAGGACACACCATTATTAGGCAACAATTACTTGTCTATGGCAATTAAATTTTTTCAATTTTTAAATTCTAGATTTTGTAAATTATCCATGCTGTAGTTAATAATTCTTTAATAATACATCATTAAATCTTGCACCGCATAATTAAAAGGATAAATTACTTTTTAGTTCTTAAAAATTGATCTAATTAATGTTTATATTCTTATTTTTTTAAAAACTAACTAGTTAGTTTTTATACTTTAATCTCGTTAAACAATTTGGTCATTTTATCTATTTTCTTTTACTTTTCCACTAAATCTCAATAAAATGACTAAAATCCCCTACTTTATTGCTCAGACATTCATTTTTAAGATAAATTACTAATACTTACGTCCCCATTTTTTAAATTTAATTAAAATAAAAAATATATATGAATAATTTTTTGAATGAAATATTTATACAGATTTTTTATTTTTTCTATATAATTAATTTAAAATAAAATAAATAAAATTATTTTTATTTAATTAAAATAATTACTTTTATTTAATTTATTTTTATATATTTGATTAATTATTAAAATAAATAAAATTATTTTTATTTAATTATTTAATTTATTTTCTTTTTTGTATATTTAATTTAAAATAAAAATAAATAATATTAAAATTATTTACTTTAAATTATTTATTCTAATTTTAATTAAATAAATTAAAATTTATTTAAATTTTATTAAATTAAAAAGCAAAAAAAGAAAAAGAAAAAGAAAGAAGAAGCGGAAATCTAGAGAATGAAGAAAAAGGGGCGTTTTGGTTATTTTATTATATTTTCTTTTTATTTTTAATTTTTTAATGAAAAAGATGAAAAAATTATACATAAAAATCAAATTGTCTAATGAATCAAAATGTAGAGATTAACTAGTTAATTTTTTTTAAAAAATAATGTAAGTATTAATTGGGTTAAATCTAAAAGATTAAAAAGTAATTTATCCTAATTAAAATACATCAAAAAATCCAGTTGACCTAATCTCTATAAGTTATGACATATGTAAGAAAAAAGGAATTTAGAGTCATTGAGTTAATAGCTTAGTAATCAAATGCTTGCCTCGTACTAGCAATCTATATTGCATTAATATAGTGAATTATCCATCTAAATCAAAAGAGGTTAGAATATTGTACTAATATAACATCGATAGACTGTGAACGTAATTATTGAGAAATTGAACCACGTATGGCATTTTTTTTTTTTCATGTAAGATGTTTTGTCCCCCATTAAGATTAAATAAGAAGAAAGAGTTATTTAGTGGTTTTTGGGAGTGCCAGTTTTTGACTCTGTAAAGGGTATTTGACCTTCTATGCCAGACATGGTTAATTTGTTAACAATTTCTGAATGATATATAATTGTTAGAACTGCTGGTTTTTCTTAATTGTTTAGTGTGCTTAATGAAGCCAAATATTTGTAACTTTAAAGAATCTTAGTATAAGTTGTTAGAAAATCCAGAAGCCATAATTTGAGCATAGTTAACTGTGTAACCTTGATGAGGCAGAAACAAAATGGGACAATCTGTGGCTGTTATTCCATGTGCAAGTAATGTTTTGTTTTTGCTTGGCATCATGAAGATAGAATGAACTAATATTTAATTAGTGGTTAAAAAAATACTTATCATCGAGAAAGAAATAAAAATTTGAGCATGAAATTCAGTAATTAATTATTTTTTTTTTTATGTCTATTTGACAGTCCTTCCATTTAGAAATGGTGATTCTTAGCCTCAAAATCAGTAGTTGAGGTCGTTCACATAAATTTTGTGTGCCATGCTGTTTTGGATAATTGACATTGTAATTGTAGAACTGTAAAATATAGTTTTTAAATTTTCGAAGTCCACTCAGATTAAAAGTTATGATTAATTAAAGTGAAATGCCTATTTAGAATCTATGAAATGCATTTTAAATTCTCTTATTTACTGCAATGTTTCTGTTGAAAAAATTAATAATGTTAGCAAAAAAATTGAACGTCTTTTCTCATCAAAACTACTAAGAAATTAAGCAGGAACATTAATGAGCAGCTTGAGTACAGTACATGTAAACAATACATCCCAAGTAATATTTTGTAGGAACTTGGCAAATTCTAGAATAGAAAAGCAATTCATCAACATCAATCTTTTCTCCATGCATAAAACCCTAGAAAGTAAACAAATTAATCTTGTAGGTTCGGATATGAAGATTTTAAAAGGAAAATATTAGATATGGTATAGACTATATATGCTTAGATTTTGTAACATTTTTCTTGGACTACGTAGGAGTACTTACAAATGTTCCTGAAAGAACAAGGTATATCATGGTTAGAACCTTTGATGTGAATTAAATAATTTCATTTTTATAAATGTGATTCGTACATAAAACCTTAAATTGGAATAACCGATAGGGTTTATTGTTCTTTAACCAAAAGACAAAATGAAGGTTCAAATGAAATTCTTGTCCACAATACCAAACATAAATAACTATGCCTATCAACACAAAGTATCACCTCTAAACTAACTAACCGCATGCTCTTTCATTGTTAATTGCAACATCAAGAAAGCTATATAATTTGGAGTTTCCTCTAACCTTTTGTATATATAAGTAGCTACTGCCTTCCAATCTACTCATTGAACCAAGCACTAGCTACCTGATCAAGGTCTCCATATCACTCTCACAGTGAAAAGGAAGCATCATGATTAGCCCAAGAAAGCTCATCAAAATAGAAAGAATTGCTGCAATGAAGAGGAAAAGAATTTCTATTCCAAGAATCAGTGACAAAAGAAATGCAGATTGTTCTCTTACATCATTGGTGAGCTCTGGAAATTTTGTTATATACACCATGGATCACCAGCGATTTGTTATTCCCTTAGCATATCTCACATGTAATATATTCGTAGAACTATTAAAGATATCTGAAGAAGTGTTTGGACTACCAAGCAAAGGGCCTATCAAATTGCCATGTGATGCTATCTTCATGGAGTATTTAGTCTCACTCATACAAAAAGGTTTAGGAAAAGACATAGAGAAAGCTTTACTTACTTCCATGGAAGCTTGTTGCTGCTCAAGTCCACTAATTTCCATCAAGCGCATACAGGGAAACAATTGCATGTTTGCCGGTAGCTATTGAAGTTATACCCAAAACTTTCTGTAAATAATGTAATCCGGTCGCATATCGAACAACTTCTTAGATGCTATAAACTATTAAATAGACTTTAATGAAATTGAAAAAAGTTACAGAACATGGTGAACTAACGAAATTAGACTTTGATGTAGAGAGGGCACTGTTGACTTCCATGGCTAAAAGTTGTTGTTTGCCACCGCCAACTTCTTATTTGCAGTTTCTGATGAATTATAATTAAATTAGTGCAAAATAAATATACAATTGCCAAGTACATTAAAATTTTTTATCTATGTACCTCCCATAATAGCAAAAAGTCGTAACCCAAAAAAAAATTATCTGTTAGGCATGTATGCAAGAAATAAGGAATTTGATAGCACAAGCCATTCATCATATGGTTAACTGGAATATATTAAGACCCTTAACATTGCAGGCTTAGAAGCTCAAAAATTAGTTAGGCATATACATGACAGATATATAGCAATAACACGTAAAAACATGATAGAAGAAGACAGATATATAGCAATGAGTATAACATGTAAAAACATGATAGAAGAAGCCAAAATCAGGGGGTTAACAAAAGTACAAAAATATGAAATTTGAGCCAGTTTTGAAAGAATATGGGCAATATAACAGCCTGCAAAGTAATGAGAACCCATTACGAACTTCCCCTTAAAAAGTATAAAAAAAGAAAAAGAAAAAAATTAGGAAAGTATCTTTTATATTCTAATAAAATATCAAAGTGTAAACAAAAGACAATTGCTAAAATGAATTATTTGCTATGAAAACCCTGTCATTAATCGCATGAATGATAAAGTCCACCCAACATGGGTAGTCTCATGATCCATTTTTGCTAGTGAAACCTTAAAAAAATTAGGGTCAGAGAGTTAACAGGTACAGTGTTTTAAATAATGGAATTGGAACCATGTAATGAGATCATACTGAATCGGACTATATAAAGACTCAATCTGCCGCCAATTTCTTGAATAGTTTTTTAAAATTTGCAAAATTACTTTAATAAATATTAAATGAAAATTTTAACTAAATATAGGAATGGTAATTAGTCGGGTTTGGGGTGGATTTCGCAAAATTCAAACCCGACCAGTTTAATAATAAAAATACATGCTCTATCACCCGTTCCGCTTTGGATTTGAGCGGAGCAGATAACGAGTCAGGTTGGATCAAGTATATCCGTTATGATTTTTTTATTTTTTATTTTTCAATATATATATATATATATATTCAAATATTCATACAATATAATTTATATTTCACATTAAAAATAACTATAAATTAAAAAAATTATATAAATAAAATATTCAAAATTAAAAATTAAAAAATTAAAAAAATATATAATATATGTAATCGAGTCGGGTTCGGTATTGATATTATCATTATACTCGAACCCGATCCAAACCCATCAAAAATATAAAATAAAATTCACTTCATTTGAATCAGGCCGAATCAAATATCCGTGAGTTAGACTAAAATTGTCATTCCTAATTAAATATCATCATAAATTTGTGCATCTGATATATTATTCCAAAATTTATTTTCAAAATTATATTTGATTGTCAATATTCATCATAACCGGGAATATGTAGTCAATAGATTGAAAATCCAGTACATAATTGTGATACATATTATATCCTCATTTAAAATTCGAGATAATATGTTATTTTATGATTCAACCCAATTTAGAACAATTAATTAAAATTATTTAGATAATAACTCGACTTAAAATGATTAACTAAAATTATTTAGATAATAACTAATTAAACTATATAAACGATTTTACTTTTTTTGTTTATTTTCAATGTGGGCATTGTCCCACTGCTTGCTAGGCTGGGATGTGTTACAGTGAGAGTTAGAGGGATTGAATTAAAAGAAAAAAAAAAAGTCCCTATTTTTCTTGTCTTTGCCTATATATGGAGACAAAGGAATATATTTTATTAGGGTGATATTTAATTTTTTCTCTATATAAAGATTCTTGAGACGAAAAACTATGTAATTCCTCTTCTTGTAGCATGTTAACTTTCCTCATTTTTGTGGACTCTGCTAGATTCCAACTCCCTAACAGATCTCTCTGCTTGTGAATTTTTATTTTTCAGTTTCCTATAGTTGTCATAAACAATGAGATACCGTTGTTGATGTAACTATTTCTTCTATTATTTAATTACACCAATAAAATCCATAACTGTCACCAACTACTTATGTATGTCTATTTGTTTGTTGCTACTCATGAGCTTCATAGAGACTTAGGGATCTATGATCTGCTAACAAATTTGACAATAACTAGGAAAACCAACTATCCCCAGCTAATAAATCTCATTATTTCACATAGAAAATTCCAACACTATCAAAAGCTTTGTGACTATATAATAGAGTAACTCACTTCCATTGCCTTACACTCAATTAAGCATTCCTCAAAAACTAAAATCTCCTCCTTGATTAAATTGAGAAGAATGATCCATACCAAGAAGCTCATCAAAATGGCAAGGAAGTGGCAGAACATAGCTGCCATGGAGAGGAAAAGAATTTCATACAACTCCAACGCATCATCTGTAGCAACTAAAGGCCATTTTGTTGTATACTCGAGTGATCAGAAGCGTTTCTCCATACCCTTAGCATATCTTAGCAATGACATTTTCATAAAGCTCTTCAAGATGTCAGAAAAAGAGTTTGGATTACCAAGTGAAGGGCCAATCACAATGCCATGTGATTCCCTCTTAATGGAGTATATAGTCTCAATCATACAGAAAGGGTTTGCAGAAGAGCTAGAGAAGGCTTTGCTTAACTCTCTAATGACTAGTTGCACCTCATCATATGCTTCTTTTTATCTACAAGAAACAAGACAACAATTACTCATCAGTGGCTATTAATTTTGTACCTATATTTCAGAAATTATCCATACCGTGTGATATATACATGTTAAAATTCTTTATCAAGTGTTGAACGGTATTATCAACATCACTTTACTCTAAACATAACAAACACTTTTAATATTCCTCATTGAACACTTGCAGAACTCACAAACTGAGCATCTTGCTTTGGTTATATTATTAATTTGATTCCTTGTAGCTTTCATCAACATTTGTCTTGCAAAATGATTTAGCATTGTGATTTATTAGTTGCGCAGCTACTTTTTCCACTGCACATGTTTTTTCAGCACCTATACTTTGAGCTACCCACTGGGTCATTATCTAAAAATTTTCCAAATCTCTAAAATTAACGCTCGGATTGCATCATAGTGGTCCTATGTCTTGACTAAGATTCAAATGATACTAAATTTTATCAATGGATTGCCAAGTAAAGGGCTATAAGAATGACAAGTGATTTGCTCTTAATGAACTACTCAATCATCCGAAAGGGTTTAGACAAAGAGCAAGAGAAAGCTTTGTTTAACTCTCTCGACCTATTGCAGCTCATCGTATGCTTCTTCTCATCCTGAACATACAAGGCAAAACTTAATTGTTTATGGCTATTAACTTTGTACATAGATTTCAATAGTTATAATTATCATATGTTATAATTCTTTAACAATGTCCCAATAAATCTTCCGTTGTACCAATTGTATCTCATCTTACCAAAATGTTTCAACTTAATAGTATAATATCAGATATATCTTCATATAATATCTAAATAATGCATAGTTGATGGTCATTAGTTAAAAATATGATCGAGTATTTAATTTTAGTTTCAAGGCAATGAGAAGTAAGAGTTATAAGGAAAGGAAATTTAATCTAAAACATAATGAACAGTTCTCATATTACTTATTGAATATTGACAATTTTCCAAATAAAATGAATCTCGTTTTGGCCATATTATTTATTTGATGCATATAGTTTTCATCAAAATCTGTCTTGCAAAATGACATAGCAATGTGATTTTGATGGTTATGTACTATCTGTTTATGCATATAGTATCTG
This sequence comes from Aleurites moluccanus, assembly GCA_948193065.1. Taxonomy (NCBI): domain Eukaryota; kingdom Viridiplantae; phylum Streptophyta; class Magnoliopsida; order Malpighiales; family Euphorbiaceae; genus Aleurites; species Aleurites moluccanus. The sequence goes on from CANXYC010494923.1 coordinate 11,998, forward strand.
TTATTTCTGTACCTATACCTGTCCCATCCACTATGGGTGATTATCAAAAGAATTTCCCAAATCTTCTAAAACTAGTTCTTAGAATTTCACTCCTAGTGATATTTTAAATTTTATCACTAGAACTAATTCTATAATTCAATTTTGTTTGTATGATTTCATTGTGCTTAGAGTAACCTTTCAACCATCAATTACATTGGATAACACACCCCCATGACATATCAGTTGCAAAGGAATGGCAAGTTCACCAACTATGCCATTCATCTACACTCAAATACTAAAATCATGAACTCAGTACTAGTTTGCTGTTACTTATATGCATTTTGGAATTTAGTCCTATTGGCAAAATTGATTGAATGTGTAATGGCTCGGCTCGAATTTGACTTTAAATAACTTGTTGTTTTATAATTCAACCCCGACCGAATATAGTTAACCTAGGTTATTTAAATAATAACTAGTTGGACTGGTTATAGATAGGGGTGAGCAAAAACTTGAGAAAACTCAAAATTGAACCGAACTGAGCCTAGTTTGGTTGGTTCAGTTTGACTGAACCGATCAAAATAAATAGGGATAAGCAAAAAATTGAGAAAACTAAAAACCGAACTGAACCGAACCTAGTTTGGTTCGTTCGGTTTGACTAAACTGATCGAAATATATATATATATATATATATATATATATATATATATATTAATAATTTTATATTTATTTTATTTAAAAAACTGAAATAACCGAACTGAAATATGTCTGATCGTTCGATTCAGTTTGATCTGAAAAATTTTTCGATTCATTCTGTTTGGTTTAATTTCTAAAAATTCTGATTCAATTTATTTGATTTTTAGAAAATTTGATTCGATTCAAACCAAATCGATCAATTGTTCACCTCTAATTATAGTAACTAGTGGGACTATATAAACTATTTTAATCTTTTATCTATTACCAATGTGGGATAACTACTTTCCCACCACTGCCTTTTTAACTTGCTGGGATGTTACAGGATGCATATAAGAAACTCTAGCAAAAACTAAATGAATGCTTTTACATTAGAAAATGCCAATAAAGGAAATCTACAAAAGAAAAAAAAAATTATTTTGAAGAACCAATGGCAATGGAAATGCAGACAAATAAAACAGAATTCTATGATCAGTTGTTAATTTGATGCTTCAGCATTATAAGTAATATTTACTACACATTAGTCTATATGTGATATGTCTTTAACAGAACCCAAAATGTTTTTATGGTACATATATTGGGATGGTATTAGTGCCTAAAACGAGTTGACACAATTTCTTGATTCTTACTTTTGCCTTTTTTTAAGACAAGGCACATACATCTACTTCTTATATCCTATATGTCGTGTTCGATTGGAAAGTATGGAGAGAAAGAGGAATATATGGCACTAGTACAAGTCTTTTGACATGGTTAACAAGGTAACAATGAGGAAACTAATTGAACAATGTGGTTAGTACTCAAATCTTAAAATATTCTTTATTTATTGCATCCATAACTACAAGACTTTCTTTTAGTCCCCATGAAAATTTTGTGATGCAGCAGTTAATTAGTAGATTTTAGCTCACTGAAAAATATTTGTTATAAAGGAGATCCAGAAACAAAGTAAGCAGGAAATTCAGTAATCAGTTTCTTGCCTGTCCTTTTTGACAGTCCTTCCATCGAGAAATGGTGAATCTTAGCCTCAAAATAAGTAAGGCAAAGGCGTATTCACATAAATTGCATGTGGCACGCCAAATTTCTGAAGTAGTAGATTGGACATTTTTTTTTCCTGTTAATTAGGCTCTGATTGGGGATTCGAACTTGTAACTGCTTATACTATGGCAACAGTACAATTTAGTTTTTTGTGGTTGCAACTCCATTGTAGAATTAAGTATTTACAGATGCTATCGGTAAAAACTAGACACACCCTTTGCTGTGATTATTATTTCCTAGTAACCTTGTATAGGAAAAAAGCGAAAGGATTTACTGTGTTCTCGATCCAAAAGACAAAGCAATACTTGACTCATATCAAACGTAAATAACTGTGCCCAACAGTAAATACCACCTCCTCTAAACTAACCACACTGCTTTTGCATTGATAATAACAATGTAAACAAAGCTAAATAATGTGGACTTTCTCAAACCTTTTCAATATATAAGCAGTCATTGCCTTCCACTCTACTCACTGAACCAAGCAGTAGCTCAAAATCCCAATCACTCTAACACTGAAAAGAAGCACCATGATCAGCCCAAGGAAGCTTATCAAAATAGCAAGAAAGTGGCAAAAAATTGCTGCCATGAGGAGGAAAATAATTTCTTTTCCTAGAATCAATGGCAGTAGAATTGCAGATAGTTTTCATACATCATTGGCAAAGACAGGAAACTTTGTTGTATGCACCTTTGATGATCATCGCTTTGCCGTTCCCTTAGCATATCTCAACTGTAACATCTTCATAGAGCTATTAAAGATGTCTGAAGAAGTGTAGGGACTACCAAGTGAAGGGCCTATCAAAATTCCATGTGATGCTATCTTCATGAAGTATATAGTCTCACTCATCCAGAAAGGTTTAGGTAAAGATATAGAAAAAGCTTTGGTTACTTCTTTTGAAACTAGCTGTCGCTCAATGTCCACCATATTCCATCAAGGCAATTCAGCGCAACAATTGCTTGTTTGTGGCTAGCTATTGAAGTTACTCTGATATTGCTCTGTAAACATTGTTCACCACTGTAATTTACTTCTGTTACATATTTCAAGCAACTTCCTAGATGCTTTACACAGTAAAATAGATTTGATGTAAATTGAGAAAATGCTACAAATCATTGTGAACCATCAAAAGTATATATAATTCATGCCAGTAACCAAATTAATTTTGTTCCTTTTGTGGTTTTTATACTTTGTTGACCCACATCTTGTATCTATATTTTGCTAGTAAACTACTTAGCAAAGGATAAAGATATGGCACAACCTATACACAACCTTGTGATGTTTTGATTGTCAAACACATGTAAGCCAAAAATGGCCACCATCTGAACAATTCTTCACATGGTTATGCTCCACATATGTCCCTGCATTTTTCAGTACTGAGTACAAAATCTGAAGTTCTCATTTTCCTCCTTTACATTCACTTTTAAAATATTATTCCTCTTGTTTCTAGGGTGTGACAATTATTTTATCATGAATCTAAAATATTTTTTATCTATTAGCCATCCACGTTCTTATTTTTATACTTTCATCGCAGTCTTGTCTAGAGCATTTCATAAATCATAATCACATACATATACCAGATGACTAACCACAACAATTTATTAAATTCTTGCTAGTCTCCTTTATATTGTTTAGAATGATATATGGTTCCAATCTTTTGGAATTTCAGTAAATCTTAACATAGGAAGCTAGGCATGTCTGAAACAAATGAAGAATCTGATGGCAATCACAAACCTTTGATAATAATTAACTTGAAGATACTGGACTGTGTCAATACAATTGGTTAAACAACTTGCGTTTGACGATCTAGAAAAGACCAAGACATCTTATTTTCTTGTTCTAACACAACCACAACTAGCTCCAAATTATGGCTTTTAGAGAAATTCTAAAAAATGGTATCTGTTTTATACTCTTTGCCAAGAATTAACATGTTTGATTTAACATTATCAGATGATTTTGTACTCCGTGACTAGTGAACCCCGAAAAAAATGTCTACAAATGGCTTAACTAAATGGAATCAGAACTGGAAATTCAAGAACAAGGTTGGAAACCAAGAAATAGAAAAGTAAGCTTCATGAATTGTATGCATTTGAACTAAAAAGAATGACTATCAAACCTGTTGAGAAAGCATTGCTACTTCTACTGTCCCCAAGATGAGAGGATTAACTCTGGGAAAACAAAATTTTCCCTGAACCTTCATTTAGAATGATTTCTTTTTTTCAAGATTTCTGCTAATCCTTATCACTTCTCATTGCAAATCAAATTCTTCACTTCTTCATATTTATTTGAAATAGGCCTTGGTAAAGAGAACATAGACTGCCATACGAGAGTTATATTCTCGTCTTCATGAAACAACTACATAATGTGGAATGTCTCAGACCTTATATTAATGATCAGCTTCATTGCCTTCCAATCATTTTATTACAGTCCAAAAGGTCTAAGTCTCATATGATAACATAGAACAAGCACCATGGTTAACCCAATAATTATAATCAAAATAACAAGAAAGTAAGGTTATAAGTAAATAAGAGACGCACAAATTGGAGAGAATTTCTATTGTATATTTGATATGTATTTAATAGAAAACAATGGCATAAATATATATATTTAACAAAAGAAAATAAAGTAGGTTAAATAAATACAAGAAAATACAATAGTTCTCCTAGTTAATATTGGCCCAAATATTATATGTAATATTGTAAAAAAATTTCATAACTACCAAAAATTCACTCTTTATATTCCATTGCTGTGGTCCTAAGTCCTGACTAGCATCTTATTAATTGATAAACAATTATGTTGCATCACAGTGAGAAACACTTTTTTTTTGGCAGTTCCTGGACACAATGGGTCCAACTTGCTATCCACCATATAAGCATATAGACAACAAAATCAGACTTGCACAATATAATAAGAGTTTATCAATAATTTAGATCATATTCATTGAATTCAGCAATCAGAGACCAATGTTATGATTTTGCTGGTAAACTACTTGGCAGAAGGATATAATTTCAAACTTATGTAACATGCCGACCTGCCAAATTGGCTCTCACATCCACCTTATCACATGGTTTTTCTTCCTATTTAACCATCCAATATGGGATCTCCATGAAATGGACTTATCTCCTATGTGAATATATATATATAAAGTCACTGGCTTAGCCTTACTATATGTCACAAGATCAGCATTCAGTATGTTGAATTTAGCTCAAAGAGCTGCTGTCTAAAAAATAAATATTGTCTGAAGAAAATAAAACTGTTAAATGAGAAGGTTGTTGAATTTCAAATACAGATTGAAGTTGTTAGCTAGTCTTTAGGGATTTTAAATTTTGT
>CANXYC010494935.1:0-29869 GCA_948193065.1 Aleurites moluccanus
GACAATTTCCAAGTTATTTCTAGCTCTGTTCTCATCTTCGATTCTGATGAATCGTTTGAGATCATCCAGTCCCACTTGCACCTTTTTCCTATACATTTCAGTTTTAAAAGTGTGACATGCAGAAGGTAGTTTGTAAATTATTGCCCCAACTAAGAAGGCATCACAGATGATGATCTTTTCATTATTTAATTTAGATCTCAGATTTTCCAGATCGGTTACTTGAGGAGTGATTTCCATATCTTCATTGAATTTGAAATCCATGAATTTGTCAACTAGGTGAGTTTTTGACAATTCCTCCTCCTTTCTAAATTGAGCATCTAAATTATCCCATATTTCTTTAGTAGTATTATATTTGCTAAATACTTCTGCCAACCGATCAGAAAGACAATTCAAAAGATAGTCCTTGCAGAAGTCATCATCCTTATTCCATTGAAGTTCATCAACCTCCTCCATTGTGTCAGCAAAGGTACTCAAAACAGTGTGAAATATATTTTCATATTTCAGTCCAAATTGAGTTTTTCGTTTCCAGGAATTAAATTCAGATCCACTAAACGTTTCCAATTTGACCATTTCAATCGGAACACGTTTATCCATTCTTCTATATATTTAAATAGACAATTATATATGGCAAAATTATATAGAAGAAGAATAATAAAAATTTGGAGCAAGTGCACCTGAATTGAATCAGTGAATCGAACCGGTGATTTGAGTCGGACTAGTGAATCGAATCAAAGATTTGAATCGACCCAATTTAAATCAAACCAGTGAATCGAACTAATGAATCAAACCGATTATTGAATCAAACCAATTGAATCAGACCGATAATTTGAACCGAACCAACGACTCGAACCGAACCAGTTTCAAATCTCCTCTGCGCCACCTCGTTGCTGAGCTTCTGCTGCTAGATTTTCTGTGATGCAACGATTTTTAGTTTTTTCTTTTTTCTTTTTTTTTTTTTCAACTTTCAATTTTTTTTTTTTAAACCAATAACTTGAATTAAGAATAATAAATTTGATTATTTAATTAATCAAACTAAAACTTGAATCAAGAACAACAAATTTGAATTCAAATTAGAACAAGAAAACTTGAATTCAAATTAGAACAATAAACTTGAATCCAAAAAATTAGAAAATATAATATTTCAAAATTGTTAGAGTTATTAGGTCAAGCAATATATGCGATTGCTTCAAGCATTACACCCTAGGTATCTAGTTTGGAATACCTAGCATGATGCCCCCAGCTAGCATATATATAGGTTTACACTAGGGTTGAACCAGTTAATGAGCTCTTACCCATTAGGCCCACTACAAAAGTCCTTTACCTATTAGGATTTATATTAGAACATAAATTAGGGTTATTTAATAAACCCAACAGAAAATAATAGTACTCTTTTATTATTTTCTGCGTTCATCTTAATATATTAATTTTATATTAAAATTTACTATTGATTGAAATGTAAAATTTAAATATAAATAAAGGGTATTTCGATTTTTTTATAGGATATAATTAAAATATATGAATTAACTAATGAGTTTTTTAAAAAATAAAAATAAAAATATTAAGTAGGTAAAATTTTTTATATTTAATAGCAATTTATCAAAAATTTAAAGAAAAAAATTTTCAAAATTCAAGAAGAACACATGTTTTTCTTGTTCACACTTAACTCCGTTTATGTAACTAATAATATAGGATATTTTATACTCTATTTAAAGCCGTTCAAATTTTTTTTTTTTTTTTAGTATCATCTCATGTTTTATTTTATCTTTTATGTATAATATTATTTATAAAAAAAATATTAATTATTAAAATATTTTAAAAAAATAAATAATATAATATAAAAAAATATGAAATAAAAATAAGACACATAAAAAAATAAAATATCCGAACGATTGTTTAAGTAAACAGTTTAAATATTTAATGATTAATTTAATATTTAAAAGAATAATTAAAATATTTAAAATAAAATAAATAAAAGAGAGGTAAAACCGGTTATTAACCGACGGTTTTAATAACAAATTCGCAATGTACATATAAGCGTCAGTTGGTCGGGATGCGTAATCGCTTACGTTTATATGAAGCGGTTCGAGGAACTCCGACGCCTCAATGGACCCATCTTCCGTGTTAGATGAATTTACTAGTGGCGCCCATTTGTATATATGACCAAGTCCACCCAAACCTTACTAAAATTACTCAAATAGTCAAGTTTTGAAGCTGCAACTAAACTTCGTTTTGGTTTCATTTCTTCTCTTTTTCCCAATGTTTTGTTCATATAATAAATAATTACATTTGTCAATCTATTATTTTTAATTTATAACTTTATGCTAATTGTTACTAATTTTGAGAAACAGTTCAAACTGATAATATTTAAGAATCTAAAACACCCCATTAATCATTGACTAAAACATCATAATTTTATGCATGGAATTGATTTTTCTACATAAATAAATAGCTAACAAATTATTTACGATCTATTTTTTAGAAGAAAATCAATCTATTTAGGATAATTAATTAATTAATTGAAACAAATCTTAGATTGGGTCAGCTAAACTGGACAAGATATAACTGTTTAAGTAATGAAACAAATGCATTATCTATTCACAAAAGTCTAAATTCTTCCACTTCAGAACTCAACTTGAGTCAAAAAAAAAACTCAAATTTGTTTTTGGAATTTTGGGTAAACGTAATTGTCACTGATGAATTAGAAATTTTATTTGCAAGTGGAAGACAGAACCCACAGCAACACGTTTTAATTAGCGGAGCATAAATTTACTTTTATATTAGAACTTCACTAAAACAAATTTAAATCAATATGAATAGATTCTTAAATAAATTAATAGTTAGTTTGAATGATAAAAATTTAGATTATAAATTTAAATTTGAGTCAAATTTCTTATTTTGATTATTAAGATTAAGTTGATTTCGATTTGATTTAAATGTCTAGTAAAATTTTAATTTCGATTTGATTTAAATTTTTAAGAAAATCTAATTCTTTAAAAATTTAATATTTTAAATATTTCTTTATCTAATTATTTCAAATTTTTTATCTTTATTTTAAACCTAAAATCTTTATTTTTTCAAAAAAATTTGAAATTCTTTATTCTTTCTAAATGAAGAATTTATAAATTTATAAATTTCAAATTATAAATTTAAAATATGAGATTTGAAATCTAAATTTATATATTTAAAAACAATATAATAATATTAATAAAATAATATTCAGCATTGATTGGACTCACTCTTAAATTCGTTTATGGATCAGATTTAATATTGATTTTCATATAAATTAAAGTATTCTTAACTGACAAAAAAAAAAAAATAATACATCCAATTGACAGGAATAATATCATGCAAGAGACATCAGTTTACGTTTAGATGAGGGCTTTATTGATAAAGCAATCAAGAGTATCAATGCATAAATTAAAATTCTATTTTTAGGCTAATAGCTATTGATTGAAGTTCTTGCTTAAAATTTTAATATGTAAAGTTAGTATTTGTATACCTTCATGGAAATATTCAAGATTGAGTTATTTGAATTAGTGATTGGAAGTTAACTTTTAGTATTTGAATATCTATATTAGTATGAGGTGTTTAATAAAATTAATATTGAGAGTAGTATTTTAAAAATTTAATGATTAATCATTTAAAATTATATTTAAAATATTAAAAAATAAAATTTTTAATGATTAATATTTGACTTTTTAATTTAATTGCTGGTTTAATAAAGACATAATAAGAATTCATTATAGAAAACTCAGTAATAAGAATCTTATCATTATTATGATATGAAATTTCATAAAAATAATTCATTTTTTCTAATAATGATCTTTTGAAAGAAAAAGTAAAAGAGGAAGTAGCAGGTTGAAGAAATTGATCTGAAGATAATATTTAAAGTTTTTCTCTTCAGATCAATATGATATAACTTTTAATCTTTAAACTTTGATACCATAATAGATAAGAAAGTTCTAAACAAGATAAACATAGAATATTAGAATATTAAGAATATAAAACCAAAGAAGATAAATCCGAGACTAAGCCAATCCATAGGCACTTTTCTTCAGAATATTATTATCTTTGATTTCATATAAACTAATATTCCTTTATTCTGAAAATATTATCTTACTAAGAACATACTTATTCTTGCAGGATCATGATCTGAGAAATAATTTTTTTATATGGAGGATCCTTCAGAAGAAAGTAATCACAGAGCATATTTATTAAATCGTTTAATTAAACTAAATTAATAAATTAAAAAAATTATATATAAATATATTGTAAATAGGGTATGGGACAATAGCACTATCCTGTTTTCATCTCATTCTTACAGCACATCATCCTTCATATTATTTTAATTTTAAAAAAGAAAAAACTAATTATTTTTTTTTTAGATAGCCCAAAAAAACCTAATTTGAACCAACTCACTAACTTAGATGTAACCTTCCCATAACGTAGCCAAAAAAGTGTCGCGGAGTCGAAAAATCTACGTGTAAAATAGTAAAACGCAGACTCGTAGAAGCACATTTGTGGAAGCCTTAGCACACTCATACTGACCATCAGTTTCTTCTCCTTCCTATATAAAGGCGTGTCCGTTTTTCCCTCTCCATCCGCACTTTTCTGCAACAAAAATTCACATAATTTCGCCATTTTTTTCTCTGCAAATAAATTTTATAGACAATTGCATTAGCTAGATTTTTTCAGATTCATTGACGATGGAGTGCCTTACCTTGACTGGATTGTTGAAGAAATCTGCTACCGATTTCCCAAATCGTCGTGCTCTTTCGGTTTCTGGTAAACTCGATTTGACTCATGCTCATTTGCAAGACCTCGTTGATCATGCCGCTTCTCTCCTTGTCGACTCCGGTGTCTCTCCCGGCGATGTTGTTGCTCTCACTTTCCCCAACACTGTTGAGGTATTCTAAACGCTTTTGTTTTTCTTTTGATTTTCCATTCAAATTACATCAAAAATTAATTAATTTTTTTTTTTTTTGCAGTTTGTGATCATGTTCTTGGCCGTCATCCGTTGCCGAGCTACCGCCGCTCCACTTAACTCCGCCTACACATCTGAGGAGTTTGAGTTTTACCTCTCCGATTCCGAATCAAAACTCCTAGTTACTTCTCAAGAAGGTATCCAATCGGCTCAAGCCGCTGCTTCTAAGCTCAACATCCCTCACGTGGCCGCCACGCTCAACGTAGAAAACAAAAAAATAGCCCTTTCCTCGTCAAATACTGAGTCAAATGTTGACTCAGTCGCTGGAATTGTAAATGACTCGTCTGACGTTGCACTCTTCCTCCACACTTCTGGGACCACTAGCCGCCCGAAAGGCGTACCTTTGACACAGCTTAATCTAGCTTCCTCTGTTTTGAACATAAAGTCTGTGTACAGACTCACGGAGTCTGACTCGACCGTTGTCGTGTTGCCTCTGTTTCACGTTCATGGTTTACTCGCCGGATTATTGAGCTCACTCGTGTCTGGAGCCGCCGTTGCTCTTCCAGCTGCAGGAAGATTCTCAGCCTCGACTTTCTGGCAAGATATGATGACATATAACGCCACGTGGTACACTGCTGTGCCGACGATTCACCAAATCATACTCGACCGCCACATGAGCAAGCCAGAGCCGGCTTACCCGAAGCTAAGGTTCATTAGGAGCTGCAGCGCGTCATTGGCGCCGAGTATTTTGGATCGGCTAGAGGAGGTTTTTGGAGCGCCAGTATTGGAGGCTTATGCAATGACAGAGGCGTCTCATTTGATGGCTTCTAACCCATTACCCGAAGATGGTGAGCATAAAGCTGGGTCAGTTGGGAGACCCATCGGTCAAGAAATGGCGGTTTTGGATGAGAATGGAGTGGTCCAACCGGCGGGTGTTAATGGTGAGGTGTGCATTAGAGGACCAAATGTGACCAAAGGATATAAGAATAATTCTGAGGCTAATAAATCTGCATTTCAATTCGGATGGTTCCACACTGGAGATGTGGGGTTTTTCGACTCAGATGGGTACTTGCATCTAGTGGGTAGGATCAAGGAACTCATTAACCGTGGAGGTATTTATATTTATATATGTTAATTAATCTTTCATTAAGTGATTATGAAATAATTAGCTTATACAACCAGCTTCTAATTTAGTAGTACAAAAGTTATTTTTACTATGAAAATTTTGAATTTGAATTCCAATCGAAGTCAAATTTATCAAAAAGAAAATTAGCCTGATTTTGATTTGGTTGTTTGAATCTTTCCAGGAGAGAAGATATCACCAATTGAAGTGGACGCAGTACTTTTGGCTCATCCAGACGTTGCTCAGGCGGTTGCCTTTGCTGTCCCAGATGAGAAATATGGTGAAGAGGTGAGAAAGCATTCCCTATTTTCCACTTTGTGGTTTGTGAATTGCTGGTGATTTCAAATTAATTAATAATGTTTCTGTTTTACATCAATTGCAGATCAATTGTGCTATAATTCCAAGGGAGGATTCGAATATTGATGAAGCAGAGGTGCTTTGTTACTGCAAGAAAAATCTTGCAAGTTTCAAGGTTCCAAAGAAGGTTTTTATTACTGATTCAGTCCCAAAAACAGCTACTGGGAAAATTCAGCGCAGGATTGTAGCAGAGCATTTTCTTGCTCAAATCTCCACTGCTAAAGTTCCCAAGTTTGGAGCTTAATCAACCGTGGCAATATTACCTTTGATTAATTGGTGATTACTTATTTTTTCTTGTTTTATCTAGTGGTGTTGTTTACTAAGCTCCTCATATAATCATTATTCATTACTCTTGTATATTTTACACAAATCAGCAACATAATTTTTTCAGCTGATTATATGTCAAAAAATTGCAAATGCTAGTAAAATTGATTTTTTCAAATGCATACGAAGTCAAAATTATATGATGAAATTGACCTCGCAATTACTTATGACGAGGCGTTGATGTCCATGGGGGTGAAATTTCCCAAAAAATTCAATAACAGGAACAATTCAACAATAGCCCACTGGCCATGGTCTTCTAGTCTCGTGGGTCTAGAAATTCAGCAGCAATAACAGTCAAGGACTTCTGAAAGTGACCCATCTCCCTACAACCAAACGTGACAAAGATTTTAGGCATTTGGCCTTGCATTGACATATTCAAGTTCAAAGATAGTACAATTCTCAAATGAAGAACTTGGAATTTGAAAGCTTATAGTGATTGGGGATTGATTTTGAGTAAAACAAATGCCATATTCCTAGTTGCCCTAAATTTTCATTCCTCTTGACTAGCAATTGATGATCGAAATTCAAGTTTAAAATTTCAAAAAATTTATTAATTTATCTATACAAACATGTATTTTATGCTAGCTATAAATAAAGGAAATTTATTTCATCAGTTTCATTAAATTGATTATATGTTAACAAAATTATGTTAAATTTAAAATATCTTAAAAATTCAAGCAATTTCTTTACTATGGGGGAAAGATGAACAGATAAAACTATTACCTTTGCTAAACGACAACGTGGATCTCTATGCTCTATTCCATGGTCAAGCATCTTATCAGTTACGTAGCGAGTGAACCCAACACCAATCAAAGCCAACCGAGGATCTGAACTGCGACAATTTCTATTGTGATCATTCTTAAATATTGTAAGCCTTCGTTCTTGCTGTTTTTACAAATATAGTTTCAATTGCAAGTGCAGTAGCTTGAATATGTACGTTAAACCCATTTGATTGTTAAAACTTACAAACTGAAATATGCAAACTTGGATTCAATCCCTTACTTTTTTTAACAAGTATGATGGAAAGACAATTTCCCAGCACAATTCTCAACAGAAGATCATTAATTTTTTTTTCCACTGAAGAAAAATACAGTTAAAGTAGTGCTACAGAAATAAGAAAGATGCATGTCCAGAAACCAGGCAATGCAAAATTGCAGGAAAATAAATCCACACGGTAAAGACTTGTAAAGCAAAACAAGGAAAGGGTATGACAGAAGTAAATCCCAGTTCTGTAAGCAAACCAGGGAAAGATTTTTTCCATGTCTCTAGGCCTCTTCATGATATTCTTCTTCGTCCTCGTACTCATCTCCTTCTTCATCTGCAGTTGCATCCTGATATTGCTGGTACTCTGAGACCAAATCATTCATGTTGCTTTCAGCCTCTGTGAACTCCATCTCGTCCATGCCTTCTCCAGTATACCAATGCAAGAAAGCTTTCCTTCGGAACATGGCAGTGAACTGCTCACTAACCCTTCTGAACATCTCTTGGATTGATGTGGAGTTGCCAATAAAAGTGGATGCCATCTTCAAGCCTGTTGGAGGAATGTCACAAACAGTGGACTTGACATTGTGTGGAATCCATTCAACAAAGTAGGATGAGTTCTTGTTTTGGACATTGATCATCTGCTCATCAACTTCCTTCGTGCTCATTTTGCCACGGAACATTGCTGATGCTGTGAGATATCTGCCATGGCGGGGATCAGCAGCACACATCATGTTCTTGGAATCCCACATTTGTTGGGTGAGTTCTGGTACAGTGAGGGCACGATATTGCTGAGATCCACGGGATGTGAGAGGTGCAAATCCAACCATGAAAAAGTGAAGTCGGGGAAACGGAATGAGGTTCACAGCAAGCTTGCGAAGGTCTGAGTTGAGCTGACCAGGGAACCGAAGACAGCATGTAACACCACTCATGGTGGCTGAAATCAGGTGGTTCAAATCCCCAACTGAACAAACAAGTTTTGCACCATTAGTTGTTGTGAAGAATAAATGTATTTTATCATGTAGATTAGTTAATTGAATTGCATTATGACATTGAAGTGAAAAACCACAAAGCATAAAAAGGGAATATCTGTGTTTGAATTTTTCCTTAAGATGCGAGTATAAACAAGTAGCAGCAAATGACAAGTTAATCATGACAGATTCTTGCATTCACATTTCACATCAAGCAGGTGACGGACCATGTGAGTACCAAAAATGGGTACAAGCATGGCTGGAATTGCCACCTAAGCTTACTGGAAATAGCAAGACCTACCCAAACCAGAATACTTATACCTTTCTTGGCCAGAAAGCTCAAGCAGGTGACCGTGACACCCATGTGCAATCGCAGCTGTGTTTGTACATAGAGAATAATAAAAGAATCTTAGAACCATGTGACCAAGCGGTCCAACCCAGAACCCAGAAAAGTTGAATATATTTTTGCATCCAGCGAGAGCATCACTTCACAAGATACACTAGGAATAATATTAATGCCAGCATAAAATTTAATCATCAGACACAAACTCCCATCCAAGACCTCAGTAACACAAAACATCATGGATCATAGATCAATGATTATAATATTCAATCTATAGGAGTAAGATTAGGAAATGATGTAGCACCAACGAAAATACCATCAGTAGAAAGATTATGGAAGAAATGTTTTACAACTCCTAGAAGGCTAGACAACAGATTTTTCCTTGTGGAAACCCAAGAGTGAGAATCCAGTTAGCCTGATTTTAGAACCTCAAAAACCACCAAAAAACCAACAGAGAAATACACAAATATCACTGAACCCCGGAAAACATAATTAAACTAAATTATTGAACAAAAGTATAACAGATCCAAAACAATCAAATCAATAAAATCAAATCAACAAAATCAAATAAGGGTCAGAAAGAGAACAGGCTTACAGCTGGGAGTGGTAAGCTTCAGAGTACGGAAGCAAATATCATAGAGAGCCTCGTTATCAAGAACCATACACTCGTCTGCATTTTCAACAAGCTGATGAACAGAGAGAGTCGCATTGTAGGGCTCAACAACAGTATCAGACACCTTTGGAGATGGGAAAACAGAGAATGTTAGCATCATGCGATCAGGATACTCTTCCCTTATCTTCGAGATCAATAGCGTACCCATTCCAGACCCAGTACCGCCTCCCAGGGAGTGGCAAACCTGAAATCCTGTTATCAAACAAAAATATGAAAAGCCATAGAAGTGCAGAGAACTGCATTTGCTTTGTTTTCTCCTCATATTTCAGAGAACTCTAACATATTGAACTGATAGCTTTTTATTTGACTACTGATAAGCAAACAAAATTCTAAATTAGGTGTGTGTTTAAGAAAGAGAGAATTTATTCACATATTTTCTGTCTTTATTTTCTTCAAGCAGCGCAAAAATCAAGTTACAGCTAAAGAGCAATTTGGGATAGAAAAACTAAAGCGTAAACATATTTTGCCAAAAACAGAAGAAATCTAGTGCAACGATCTATTTCCTTTTCCTTTCTCTCATTTTCGCGAGAAGCGAACAAGCAGCAAATAGATAAAATCAAGCGAGGAAAACCTCCATTAGTTCATGGAAAATTGCCTAGATAAGAAAAACTCCGTCACATAATCTCTAAATTTCCCTCGTTTTCCAGCCAACCAAACAGTCCGCGGTCCAAATTTACAAGAGAATTAAACAATATATAAAACAAAATACCAAACAGCAGCACTAAACACTCCCTAAAAAGCTTAAAAAATTTCCCTCACTCCCAAAAACAAGCAGAGAAAGAAAAGGGGGAACTCAAAATTACCTTGTAAGCAGTCACAGTTCTCAGCCTCTTTCCTCACAACATCAAGGACAGAGTCAATCAACTCAGCCCCCTCCGTATAGTGCCCCTTGGCCCAGTTATTACCGGCACCGGACTGTCCAAACACGAAATTATCAGGTCTAAAAATTTGCCCATACGGCCCTGATCTAACGCTGTCCATGGTACCCGGTTCCAGATCCATCAAAACGGCCCGAGGCACAAACCGTCCACAGCTAGCCTCGTTGTAGTAGACATTAACCCGCTCTAGCTGGAGATCCAAATCGCCTTGGTATCGACCCGTAGAGTCAATCCCGTGTTCAGCACAGACTACTTCCCAAAACTTGGCTCCGATTTGGTTTCCACATTGGCCTCCCTGGATATGGAGAATTTCTCTCATTTTGGATTTTCTTTGTGACTTCTTTTTCTCTGGAAAATGATGGGAAATTGGGAGGGAAAGCTTGGGAGTGAAATGAAAGGTTGGAGGCAGAGATTCTTATAAAGGAAGAGGTGACGGTTTCCGTTAGCGAGGTAACCACCGTTTGATTTTAGTGGGAACTTGAAATTTTTGAAATTGGTTTTTATTAGATGCAGTTGGATTCATTTTGAGTTACTGCACTCGGACAGTTGGAACAAAATCAATCATAAGTTCATTATACAAAATGTTCAAAACTCAAAATAAATTAATAAAAAAACAAAATCAATGCGTACGATATGATCACTCGCATTGGAACGTACCCTCCAAGACGGAACCAAAACTTGGGAGAGGAATATGTGCAATGGAAGCAACCGTTTCGATGCTGAAATATGATATGATACATACAGGTTTACTGCGTGCTTGTTACTCTTACTTGGATTTTACTCCATGATGATCTGGCTGTCCCCACCAAGTAGATGATCAATTGATCCCGTAACCTAAATCAAAGCAAAAGCTGTTAATATGGATAGTTTTGCATAAGATGCTGTTATTTTCACTATTTTATGCAGCTAATGATTAAAAAAAAAACATCCAAATATCTTTAGATGTAAATGATAAAGAAATTTATTTCTCTTAAATAAATTTTTAAATTCAAATTTTATAAATAGACAAAATATATATTAAAAGAGTTTCATTCCCTTTTAATTCGAAACTAAATTAATTATATATATATTATATGATTATAAAAAAAAAATTAAAAATCTTGATTAATTTAATTATACTTAATTTTCACTCTATTATTTGAGTCAAATCTCCTCGTAAATAATAATTAATTCAAACAAATTACAAATGCAAAGGTAGCTTCATTAATCATGGCATGAAAGTATCTGGTTTACCATCTTATCCAAATTTTGTTTTTTGATCAACAATATTAATAATCTTCCTATGAATATCATGATTAGCTTGCTAATCATTATCTATGCATGTCTAATTAAGTTTTCTTATGGAGGTGACAATTTCTATCTACCTTTCCTTCTTCTTTTTGTTAATTTTTTTAAGCAAATAGAAAAAAAATCTAGCAGTGAATTTAGTTTGATACTTGCACAGTAAACAATATTTAATTCAACTGCATCATGAATTTGCTATTTATCTCTACTTATTGACCGCATTTAATTTTTGAAATTAATATTAAAAAATTAAATATATATGTTGAATATAGACTAGTCTTTAAATTTATTAAAAAAATTTAAATTTAATAAACATATAAACTAACATAAAAATATAATTGACCAATGATAAAAATAAAATGTTTGACATTATAGATAAATATTTTTATGTAAATTATTTGAAATCTGATAATTGTATTAGTTTTAACTAAATTTAAGTTAGAGCTGAGTATATTTATATAAAAAAAGGTCTATTTTTTCTATTTACAAAACTCGAATTTGAAAACTACCTTAAAAGTTTTTGAATTGTTATCTCTTAATTTGAAATCCTTGCCAATTAAGTTGGAGCACGGAGAAGTGGAAGTTTTAGTTCCGTTCTCTCAATGAAGGGCCAAAAATAGACAGTTTAGTTAATAACATGGATGTATGGGTAAGTATTACAAGTCCACAATATAGAACCAATGGACATAATTAGACTGGAGCTGAAAACAACAACTGCATCCACCAAATTCTCCCATTCTCCACCTTCCAAAAGTTCCACCATTCATAGCCCCTAACAACAAGGATGTCCATTCTCTTTTTTATTCTTACGACTCCCATCACCCTTCTTTCCCCCCTTCCTCCCCCATCTTTCTTTCACATTTCACAGGGCCCCTCTCTTCTTTGTTGGCAAAATGGTACGTTCTTCTCCTTGTACTCCTCTTTCTTAAATGTATATATATCTATGGAGTAAATTTTTTTCAATTTTTGTAGCATTTTAGTGAGTAGTAGTATATAATTTACAATCATAATGAATTTAATTTGTTAATGGAATTAGAATTTTACTAATTTTTATTTATTTATTTTATTTATTAAATAGGTGAATTATGTGTCTGAATTAACTATTCATAATGAGTATAAATTGAGGTTTCAAGAATTAAAAATAAAAAGAAACTATCGATTTATTGTATTTAAGATCGAGGAAGGAATTCAACAAGTGACTATAAAAAATTTAAGAAGATCTCAATAAAGTTATGAAGATTTTATTATCAGTTTGCCTGTCAACGAGTGTTGATATATGTCTTTGATTTTGATTTCACAATTAATGAGAATGTTCAAAAGAGCAAAATTATGGTAATGATATTTAATTTTTTAATCTCAATTCAACTTAGTTTTATTTATTAATATAATTCTCGTAATAAATCTTAATTTTAATTTAGATTTATTCATTGATAAAACTACCATAACAATTCTTTATTTCAACCACTCTTGCTTTTATTATATATCATTAACTGACAATATTTGATAAAAAAATCACAATTGAATGATACGCAAAATGTTGAAAATTTCTCTCTTTCAAATAACAACCAATAAAAAAATTTTGATTTTCAGGTCTCCTGATACATCAAGGGTGAGAAGTAAAATGCTGTATTCTAGTTTAAAGGACAGATTCAGAAGAGAGCTTGATGGAGTTCAAGTAAAGTTGCAAGCAACAGACCTAAGTGAAATGAGCTTTGACATTGTTCAAGGCAGAGTCCATTAATTAATAATTAAGAACACAACCTTTATTTAAATTAATTATAGTTTTATATTATCTTAATCTAATTATAATATCCTTCACTCTTCAATCTTCATGCTTTTAGGGGGCCTCTTGCCATTGTATTATAATACCTTTTTAATTAAGGATTATATTTAATTAAATTGTTATTAGTAGAATTTAATATTATTATTGGTCATATTAGGATCTGCTTCTATTGCCAAGTACAGAAGAACTTTCCTGCTGGAAGATTAGATTATCATTTTTTATTTTATTTTTTATTCAGTACAAACCATGGCATAATGAATTATAATCTTATTAATTCATAATCTCATTAATTAATTAATCATAATTAATTAAAAAATTAATATTTTTTTAATTATAAGATAGAAATATTTAGCTGTAATAATATCTATTTTTTATAAAAAAAAAGTTATAAAATTTAAATGTAACCAAAATAATATTTATAATAAAAAAGAGAATTTATATGACAGTAATTAAAATTGATAAAACGACGTCATTTGAATATTCTCTGTTGAGTTGGTAGGGTTTTATGCTCCACTGTCGCCTCTCGCTCTGTTTCTAATACACTCTGAAGCATAACCATGGAGACCTCACCGTCTCCATCATCAACAACATCTCCACGTTGGAGTAACATAGTGAAGAATAAACCGCCACCGCAAAACAAGCAAAACCCAAACGTGACAAATCAAGTGTTTGTCGAGAGCTGCAAGTCCTTGAAGGGCATATCGATGGCAGTAATAGATGCAAACGCGGTAATTCAAGGCGGAGAGAAACTTCGTAATTTGGCAGACAAATTTGTTACCGTTCCAGAAGTTCTTGCTGAGATTCGCGACCCAGTTTCCCGCTACCTCCTTTCTTTTGTTCCCTTCACTATCGACTCTATGGAGCCCACTCCCGAAGCTCTCAACAAAGGTAGAAACTTTATAGTGCAATTGTTAATTGATTTGAGAACAAATTATGGGTGGACTAGATATTTCATGTTTGATTGCGGAGAACATATGTTTGTGGATGGAAGCCATTTTATTTAGAGTTATGTTATATTTTGGGAGCCCAAGAAAAGCCTTTAATAAAGGTGTAAAGTTTGAATTGTTAGTTTGGTATTTAATTGGTGTGGATGCTATATAAAGTTGATCCCATATAAGCTACTAGCTTGCTTGCTTACAATTTTTTTTTTTTATATCATGTGGCAGTTATCAAATTTGCAAGGGCAACTGGTGACTTACAGACGCTGTCAGATGTTGATCTTAAACTTATTGCCCTTACTTATACATTAGAGGCGCAGATCCATGGAACTATAAATGTTAGGGACTCTCCTCCTCCTATCCATACCGTCAATGTGAAGAGGCTTCCTGAGAAGGAAATGCCTGGATGGGGTTCTAATGTTCCTAATTTGGAGGAGTGGGAAGCATTAGAAAATGAAGGTGGGCATGGGTCAAACACCAGTTCGCGGATCCTTCCTTTGAAAGAGATGAACTTGAATATTATCCCTGCAGATGACCAATCTGAAGATGGTTCAATGGTTACTGGAAGTGAAGCACATTTGGAGAATTATGAAGATGTTAAACAAGGTTTTGGGAAACACAGGAGATATCCACCTAAGAAAACTGAGATAAGCATTGAAGGTAAGAAGATGGTTGCAGATGGAATTGATGCATCTCAGGGACACTTTAATGATAATGCTGGTGATTGGATGCCTGCTGTCAGTCGAAGTACTCATAGAAGATACCTTAGAAGGAAAGCTAGACGTGAATATTATGGGGCATTATCTGAAAAAGATAGTCAGCAAGATCTGGATAAAAATATGGATAACAACAATATCAGCGAAACTACTCCAGATTCACCTTTGCATCAAAGTTCTGAAACAGTAAATGCTGGAAATGAGGTTTTTGAGGAGAGTGAAGTGAAGAATGGTGATGAAAGTCTCACTTCAATCCTAAAACAAATGAGGCTGGAAGAAGGTTCACTGGAGGTTCTTCAAGAAGGGGAAGAAGAGAATAGCACTTCTGCAGGGCTTGAGTTCACTGATTCTGAGGTGATGGAAGCATCTTCTGACAATGATGCAGATGCTTCTCCTGAAGCAATTGAAGTTGATATTGCCAATGGAGAATTAGATCACCTGGAGAACTTAAGCCAGACCAATGAAACTGTTGATGCATCACATGCAGATGATGCTAGTGAGCATAGCTGGACGCTTAGATCCTTATCAGAGTCCAGTGTAGCTTGTGTAACCAGTGATTTTGCAATGCAGAATGTACTTCTGCAAATGGGATTACGTCTGCTGGCACCTGGAGGAATGCAAATCCGCCAGCTGCACAGGTATAAAATCGATGCTTATACTCATACTGGTACTTCATAAGGTCATATTTTGGTTTTTAAAAAAGTAATTTTGAAAAAAAAAAGCGAAGTAAATGTGATAATATGAAATTGTGTTGGTAATTATTTCAATATGAGAAGAATAAAAATGCACTTACCATAATGAGTTAATTTTGTCTTATCAATAAAAAAAAAACACTTACCATAATGAGTTAATTTTTGTTTCACATGAAAAGAGTGAAAAATGCACGTACCATAATGAGTTGGTTTTGTCTTATCATTAAAATAAAATAAAAAAAGCTTTTAAGGCTTGCCTTTTGCTTTTGAGATAGCTGAAAAAATACAGCTTCAGTGAGCTAACTGAAGGGAGTCTTAGGTTTTTATTGGATTCCTTCACATTCTGTTCCAATCCTAGAAGTTGAAATTTGTGATAAATTTATGAACTTATATCTTACCTGCAAGTCCCAGTCCTACCCTGCTCCTCCTTTGAATATATATATATATATATATATATATATATATAAGAGGGAGTGGTATATTGGCCCTATTTTCCAGGGGTAATTTTCTATTGTTAGTGATCTGTATCCTTTTCTTCTAGAGTAAATTATCATAGTTCCTTTGCTTATTATTCATGATGCTTGTATCTGCAGGTGGATATTGAAATGCCATGCTTGCTATACTATAACTGCTGAAATTGGGAGAATTTTCTGTCCGAAGTGTGGAAATGGTGGTACCTTACGGAAAGTAGCTGTTACAGTTGGTGAGAATGGAATCGTTTTGGCAGACCGTCGGCCACGGATCACTCTACGTGGTACAAAAGTAAGTGTGTTCTACCTAGAAAGATACGGAAAAAAAAACCTATACGAGCAAATAGCATAAATTTATACTGTTCTTTTTGTGTACTGGTTTCAATTTATATTATAAGGTTGATGCATGTACTTGTGTGTAGCACTGTTGTCCTGTATTTTTTTGCCTTTGTCCAGTGGTATCTTTTACTTGATTATGATGTTTGTTTGAGGGGCAGTGCCCTATGGTTATAGTAGCAATTTATTTTTGTTTCCTTTAAGATCATGTTTTGAAATGTAGAACACATGAAAGAATGTGCATTTTTTGCATTGACATGCATGCTTCTAAATGAATAGTATGGGTGGAAAATGTGTTCCTGTTGATTGTTTGAGGCATTGAAAGCAAGTGTTCTTGAGATGGGGACTACAATGCCTTCATTTTTCTGTCTCCCTTGTGTGATTGGGTATATATGTTGATTTAGATGCTTTATGTTTTCTAATTTTCTGAGCACGTATGCATTAATATTTTGTTCCCTACAGTTTTCATTGCCTTTACCCCAAGGTGGAAGAGATGCCATTGCTAAGAACCTCATTCTGCGAGAAGATCAACTCCCACAAAAATTCCTTTACCCCAAGACAAAGAAGGAAGTAAATAGACAGGTTGGCCTTCTTTGTTATTTTGTTGTCATCATTTTGATTTGTTTGCCCCCCTTTTTTTTAAAATGATTTTTTTTTTCAATTAACTTAATGTTGATGTTTTTGAAATATGGTGATCTAGGGAGTTGACATCTTTATTCCAGACGACATCTTCCGCCATCATACTGATAAAAAAGCTCCTTTCCGGCCTCCAATAAGGAAAGCGTTAGCAGTTTTCAGTGGAAAGAGGAATCCCAATGACAATCACTACTCCCGTCCTAAGCATTGATGATAATTTTTTTTTTAATTTAATTTAATTTTGTTCTTTTTTTTCTTTTAACTGGGAAATTGTTAGTGAAAAGTGGTTTATTAAAATCTATTGCTTGTGGTAGCAAATACATACTAGCGTGGGTACCTAAAATTGTGTGTAAGCTAGCTCATCAATGAGCACAATTTTGGTGTGGTGTTGGCACTTGTGTAATGCAAATAAACACAAGGAAATTTCTACTTTCTTGTGCTAAAGAAACCCAATAGTTCCTTCTGCTTCCCCTTGAATTCTGGTCTGCCGAGTTCTTACTTTGTTTTGGTCTGGCAAGTCTGCACATGATGAATTGATGGTAAGAGAATTCTGAGTGCCAGGTAACATTGGGATCTTCTTTGCCCGTGTACTTGGTCCTAAGATTAATGGATGATCTTTTATTGTTTATAAGCTGAAAACCAATAAATTCTTGGATTTCAAATCTTATCCAAATAAACCGTGAAAGTTTCTGCTGCTGTATGTATATTGATTTTTCACCTATCTAGTGTTTGATGTCTTTGCTCAATGCAGTGGACTAAATAAAAATTGCATCTCATTAGAAGTTATCTAAAGATTAACACAGGCACACTATATAATGTGCTACAGAGAAGTTCTGAAAGCTCAAAAGCCATTGAAATAAATCAAGATGAATTGTGTAGAAATATTCTTTGCTAAAGAAATGATATCAAAGTGAATTTCCTGTTCTCTTTGGTATAAAAAATAAGAAGGTTGAAAAGTTTTGGACCTTACCACTTGAAGCTCTCTCTGAATGCCGACCTTCTATTCACCAGTACAGTTTCTCTTCATTGTCTTCTGCATTCATGACAACTTCAATGACATTTGAACATAGACCTGAACCTGATCTTTGATGTTATCATTGAATCGGAAACAGGCAGGTCTCAAGCTTGTTAGTTTACCATTAAACTTAGGGATTCTTGTGAAGTTATTTGTGCTAAGATCCAAGTAATTTAAATACTTCAGTTCCAACAGAGAAGGATTTAGATCTCAAGAAAGCATAAATCTTTCCTGTTTGATTGTACTCTCTGCAATAGAATCTTAAGGACTTTGGAGGTGGAGTTTGATGACATGCCCTGTTGCGTTATTGCATTCTACTTCTTTCCATTTACAGCAATCTTCCCCACTAATCCATGTCGAGAGCCGATTTTGAGGATCAATGTCCCGTTCATGGCAACAGATGCTTGCTTTGCCACAACAAAAACTACAGCTGATTGTTAAGGCAGGGCAAGACAATTGGAATCCTAGCTGATCCCTCCACGTTCAACCATTTCTTTCCCGTTACGGGCAATATCAAGAAGAGGGAGTTCTAAACCCTTTTTGTCTTTTAACAAAGAAAACAGAAATGGAAACAAGAGAGAATCATAAACTATTAACGCTGTTCAAAATTATAGAAAAGAAAACTCCAATCATAAAATTGCTGTCGAAGTAGGCGTTTTTGGTGTTTCCCAACTGCCAGCATTTTAAACTCTTGTATAAAACAAATCAAGAGATACCAGCATCTTTTAAACTCTTGCTGAATGACTCATTTCTTGTACAGAATTAATGCCAAAGTTCTTCAACAAAGCACTAAAATTAAATGCCAAAGTTCCGTAAGAAAGCACTAAAATTTACTAATTTGTGATTAACAACTTTACTCATCATTCAATGGTATACAAAGGCAGCAGACTTTGTCATGCCAGAAGCTCTTTGTTTCTTTTAGCATGCTAGCATTTACAAGGGCCACAGGAAAATTAATAAAAAAGAAGAAGAGAGAATTACAACTGTATATATCTGATTTACATTGTGTTAGCTTCGCGCCTTCCGCTTGATCATTATCATGATGACAGAGCAAGTTCGGCCCATGCTAAAGAAGATGCCTTAAAGTCAAGGAATATTGATGTGTCAATTTTGCTCTCCAGAATGCTGCTTATTTCCTCCATGGATGGTCGCTTGGCAGGTTCTGGATGGATGCACAGGCTTACCACTTCACATATAACTCTGAGGTCCTCGTATTTGAAATGTTTCAACTCTGGATCCACCACATAAGACATTACTTCTGGCATTTCGAGATACTCCTTGGCCTACAGAAATCACAAGTTCCTTAGACTTTTGGTATTCATGTAATTATATCATCAAGATACTAGTTCAGGGTATTTAATCTCTTCAATTATGTCTAGAAAAGAAAATAGGCAAATGTTTAAACTTTCAAAAGATTTCTTACCCAGTCTACCAAGCAGCCTTTTTCTTTGCAGTAAGGAGGTCTACCACTGATTATTTCCAACAAAAGCACACCGAAAGCATAAATATTGCCTTGAACATCAAGATGACGCCCCTCTATTGAATTTGGAAGTAAACAAATAACACCTTGGCTGCCTATGGAGCCTGAGTTCTCTGATCTTGCAAGAATACTCTTCCAACTTTCAAAATCAACCAGCTGTGATAGACAGCAACAATCAGCACTTCTATTTGCCATTTTGGTAACATGCCTTACAGATAGCTCGCTATTTGTAATTGTGTTGTTCTGAAAGATTTTATAATTCAAAGGGTATTTTTTTGTAAGAATGAAACAAGGCATTTGGTGTACCTTAGCGGAAAAGTCTTCTGTGAGATAAACAGCACTAGAATTCAGCTCTGATATGGTAAATGGCGGATCAAGTTCTGTATGAAGGTATTTGAGCCCATTAGCAATGCCTATAATAATTTTCATACGTCTTGTCCAAGATAACTGGCATCCTTCTCCATCTGTGCATTGATTCAGGTTGATTGCTCAGCTTTGAGCTGATAGAACATCCAAAACTAATGTGCAAACGAAGAAACTTGACTTACAATGAAGGTGCTCATACAGTGTTCCATTTGATGCATATTCAAAAACCAGCATCCTCGTAAATGGAGTGCTCTCACTACAATAGCCCAGTAATTTTCCAGTATTCTCATTATTTAATCTTGCCAAATCTGCCACCTGAATGGTAATTTCAATACAAAACTCACTGTGCAGTCTCAGACTTTCCATATTTGGTTCCTTTGACAGAAGCTTCAAATTTTATCCAGTAATAATGATCATTTACCTCTTTCTGAAAATAGAGCTCAAGATAGCCATTCCAGTGTTCTTTAATGCAAAGAGATATAACAGCAATCTCTGATCCACCTTTCATGGTGCCCTTGTAAACCAGACTGTCCTGAGAAGAGCCAATAATGTTGCTGAAGTCTTCACAGGCAACTTCAAGCTCTTGTCTGCTGAATCTAACTACATCTTTCAACAGCTCAGAATCTGTGCAGCAGCATCCCATAGAATTCAAGTAAATGTACTCCCCTTAAACTAACAGTGGGACACAAACAATAGTTACTTGCTTGGAAGCAAACCTGTGTATACTGCCATGTGGTCATTCTGACTCACTGATTTCTTCCAGGGAATTATGATAGAAGATTTGCTATTGCATCTCTGGAAAGCAGTTAGAACAGCAATAAGAAAAAGCAAGCCCACCATAGTTCCTGTTATGATTTCCAGAGCCAAAAGCCAGGTAGGTTTTGATGGCCCCTGATGCTGCTGTGGTATATCTTCAGCGGGCCGGTGCTTCTGGCTAAATGTTGGATGGGTTTTTGCAGGCGGTGCATGACCTATAAATGGAGGCTCATCATATAAATTACTATAGCTGGTATTAAAATATTGTCACCCTCTAGTATTATCAAAGTCCATTTTAAGGTTCCATACACCTCAAATTATCCCAAATTGAGGGTCAATTTGAGAATGGCATAAATACTCAGGACTGAGCAGAAGTATAATTCCTCATGTAATTAGTATTTACCTTTCAAAATTTTCCCAGATTAAATACAGACCAAAATAATAAGAATGAATTCTCCTTCTCAAACATAGGGCCTTGAAGGGAAAAATTGATAAAAAAAAAATAAGAATGAATCAAGATCTTGAATAAAGGGGACATTAAGAGTCAGACTATGGGACCTGGCACTTTATAGAAGTTCAGAATCAGACTTTCCTTGCATGGCAGTATATTTAATACATTGACATATTTGGTCATATGACGCCACTTTTCAAATAAAAGCCACATACTCATGTTTTCCATTTCCAAGGGCAGTGTTCTGCCCTTCAAACCATTATTGTTCATTGAAGTTTTAAGAATTCATATATCCAGTATCACTCCACACAGATCAGAAATATAAGAAAAGGAAGACCAAAAAAAATCTTTATACACACCACATTGAGCAACAGAACGCTGTTTAGGATCTTTGATTTGGAGACAGTTTCCTTGGAAGCTTGTGCTGAATGACATAAATCAAGGAAAATGTGAGTTTACAGAATAAACAAAAGCCAGCATGAGAAGGCACAGAAATGTACCTTGGAATGTGCTTCAAGCATTTAGGTATGCTCCCAACAAAGAAGTTGTATGACAAATCTACCACTTTTAACCGAGATGCTCGACACAAGCCCATTGAGTTGGTACTTGATGCATACCTGAAGTCGATATTAATTACAAGCAATAAATTTAACATAATTAAAACCATTAAATCATATTTTGACATGACTTTATGTTCCATCTTACTGAACTATATTTTCTAGTATCATAACGGTTTCAACTCTCACGATTTTATATTTAGAAGAATCCATAGGTGCAAGAACCATTCTAATAATGCAGTCATAAAATTTCACCATTCTCTAGAGTAGGCAAAAGCAGGTTTCCAAATCCAGTAAGAATATCCACTGAAGGATTTCCTTCAGATATCAGAAGCAACGAAAGGAAGTACCAAAAAATCCTGCTTGAAAAAATAATGCCAACAACCATCATGGACTAATTTACAGGACACTTTTTTTTTCCATTTACCTTTCTTTTCTCTTTTTCTTTTTTTTTTTTCTAAATGCCTGGTAAAATTTAGCTCTGCATTCAATCCAAAAGGCAAAATATGCCATGGGAGGATAGATTCAAATTGACAGATATGACATCATCTGCCAGACAGCCACAATGACTTGTATGGATTGTGTATGCAACCAAAAAGTCAAAATTTTTCACAAGTTATACAATGCATACTTTAGTTCAACTATTCTGAGTCTCAGCCATGAGGTGATTTTCAAATTGCGATAGAATACTGTGTTCCCATTTTCACACAATATGCGAAGTTACATGAAAAGCATTCTCTAAGTAACCATAATCAACTAATTTTGCTTCATATAAATGCCAGACTAAATACAACAAGTGTAGGAATATTCTACTTACACAAGTGCATTAGATGGGAAATCTGAATTGCCACCGGCAGGAACAGTTCCCTGAAGTCTGTTCCTATCTAGCCGAAGTTCCTCAAGGTACTTCAAATTTCCAAGTTCAGATGGCAAATGTCCTGTTAATCCATTGGACTCAAGATTTCTACAACAATAAAATAAACCAGAAAGTAAGAGAGACATAATAGTGTCAAAAACTAAAATCCAATCGCTAAAACCAAACAAGGAAAATATTTTACATTCTGATAATGCTGTTTAGATTAGTCATCTCTGAAGGAATAGGACCCTTTAATTGATTCATTCCCAAATCCAAAACCTTGAGGTACTTCAACATTCCCAGCTCTTTTGGGATTGAACCAGTCAGATTATTACCACGCAAGATTCTACAAACATCAACACAAGAAAGCAAAGTTCAAGTACAATTTATAAAAGTAAAATACAGCATAGATTCAGTATCATGTGAAAGAAGAAGCATACAGTTCTTGCAAGTATGTGATCCGACCCAATTCTGGGGGAAGAAATCCTCTTATAGATAACCCAGATATGTTGCTGCAAAAAAGACAAAAAAAAAAAAGAAGAAGAGAAAAGGAAAAGTATAGCATCATTTACCTACAAATACACAGGAAACTCTAATATACCTAACCTTGAACCTCGTAAAATTGGTAATCACATCTTACATCTTTACAACATGGTCTCGAGCAAACGAGCAAAAAATGCCAAACCAATCACAAGGATCTGCATCTAGGTCGTTCCAATTAGACAAAACCCGAAGTGGGTCTTCATACATAGCTTGTTTGAAATTTGTAAGAGCCCAAACTGTGCAAAGATCAGCATTCCATTCAGTTAAGAAGAAGAAGATGAAGAAACAAAACTCTGTAGAAACTTGCTACATTATGGACAGCAAAATCTAAAATTTTTCCAAATTAATAAATCCTAGCACCAGTACATTGTTTTGAATTCTTGAATTCAGATCACATAACTTCAGTACAACAAGTGGTCGGTTTAGTTACCAAGAACAAGTAGGAAAACGAATAGAATTGAGAAAAAATAAACTTCAAATTGATTATATACGCAGAAGACATAAATCTAGTAACACTCAATTTAGCCAAATGACACTAATTAACCAGACTGAGAAGAGTTTATACTTCAAAGAAATCTAAAACAACATTAATCATAAGATTAAGAATCCATAAAGAATCAACATCATAGCTCTGTAAAACCATAAAGAATCAAGATCTGAGAACAAAAGAAGCCATACACACCTTCATCTTTGGGAAATGACTCGCAGGTTACAAAAAGAACTAGAAAAATCACAAAGAGAAGTCGCAATGAAGCATGTAATCTCATTTTCTCTGCAAGAAATATCCACCACTCTCTAATTATCAATCCCTTTCTTTCAAAATAGCACCGAATAACCACAAGTACTCATTAACCGAGCAAAACCAGGACCCAGTAAGAAATGGGAAACCCAAGGAAGAGCAAAAAAGTTGAAAAAAAGAAAAAGAAAAAGAAAAAGAGAAGAAGATAAAAGAAGGAAAAAGAACCCAGTAACTTGAAAATATAGGCTTCTGAAACTAGTAGAAGCTAAAGTTGTTGTCTTTAGATACTGTAATCAAATAGGTTGGTTCGTTAATCTTTAAAGAATACTAGTTTTGAGTATAAATTCAAGATTTTGTCAACTACCCATGAAAGCAAAATTCACTTGAATGATGAGTAAAGAGGAAATGTAGAACTGTGAATGTTAAAAGAAAACAGACCCAGATGTGAGGGAAACTTGGATTCAAAGAGAGGTTTTGTTACCACTTACAGGTTAAAAAATAAAATTAAAAAAAAAAAAAAGATTTTGATAAAGAGAATGTTGTACTGCTCATTGATGTTAATCGTTAAATATGGCCCTCTATTTTTTTTTTTTTTTTTTTGCTTTTTTCATATATTATTAAAAAAAATTGATAATTTTTTAGATTAGTGGAAGTTTATGATGTTATTAGAGATGATTTATTGATTTTATATTTCCTAATTTACATTCTTAAAAAATAGAATAAATCCATCTTTCTTAAATTCTCCATTGTAATCCAAAAATCATGATTGTTTGAGAAAATGAAATAAGATTGTAGATTATTATAGTGATCAAGTTTTAATTTTAATCATATGTAATTATTATATGTAATTAAGCACATAAGCATTAGAAGTTAATGGGCACTTAAGCGGTCTTTGCGTCAATAATCATGGGCCGCGTTCCAGCGCACGTTAGCATATTGCCTTTAATCATTATCATTATCCAACATATGATATTATAAGCGTATTTCGATACAAATATTGTTTTAAAAAAATTATTATTATTTTTTAATTTTAAAATAATATTTTAAATTAATTATTTAAATATTTAAAAAATTATTTAATATTTTTTAAATTTCAAAAATTTCTATAAATTAATATTTTTTATTATATAATTAATATTTATGATTTCGATTTAGATTAAAAGATTAAATTAATAATTTTAATAAATTAATAAAATAATATTTTTTATATAATATTATTTATATTATAAATTAATAATTTATAATATTAAACATATAATAAATTATAATATATAATTTTTTTTTATGATATATGTGATGTGCACTGTTACTTCCTCTAGCTAACAATATAAACTTTCATACAATTATTTTTACATGGTTTAATTTTTTTTTAGTTATAAAATATTTGCTTACAAGTCTTTCATTATAGTTTTTTCATTTACTATATTTGATTCAAATTATAAAAAAAATTTAAATATTTATAGATATATTAATCATTGTCTTGTTTGGTTGGTGTTGTCTATCACATAACATGATGGATTTAGCTTGTCTACAAAATAGTATCAAATAAATAAATGGAGATAGTAATTTTCTATACAATATAAATAGTATATTTTAATTTAATATAGCAATATTTTCTTGATGACCTTTTCTGTTTTGGAATGAGTTTGAGTTCCCTTTGTTTATTTAACTAATGACAGAACTCATAACACATAAAAGATTGTTCAAGCAATAAGTATCCTCTCACTGACAATCCTTCCAAGCAAGATCCCCAAAAGAAGTCTTGAGTATTTTTAAAGGAAAGAGCTTCGTAATCTTTAATCCTTTATTTATCCATTATAGTGATCAAATGAGTTCAATCCTATTTGAACTTAGACATATGGCAAATTTTCATTGGTTTAGAAAAAGAATTGAAGCATATGGAGACAAGTTGGAATTGATAGGTTTTTACTTATTTATTAATTATTCCTGTTAATTTTTATAATGGCTATATCTAATGTATCATATATTTTATTCATGTTGGAAGGGGTCCCTGTCTTCCTCTTTCTTTCTTGCCAGTTGCAATGAATACTTACCAAGTGCTTTTTCTTTGATAAGGACCCTCTTGCTTGTCTTTTTACTTAAAAAATGCAGAATATTTTATAAAGAAGATGAGGACTTCTTGTAATTTCAAAAATCTCTTTAGGTTTTTAAGCTTTATGGTGGAAATATATATATATACCATTTTATTAAGCTTGATCAATGTAAATCAACTAATCTAGGAAAATTTATTATCTATACTGAGTGTAATTTATCTCGTAAAGATAAGATATTTTAGTTAATTTCATTTTTTTATCTTTTTTTTTTCTTTATAAAAAGATATAAATATTTTTTTTTCTATATGTTTTTATTTCGCTTGATTGGTATATACATTTAGTATAAATAAGAATTTTTTACTAAACAAACTCATTTATCTTAGGTTAATTCAGCTGATATATTTAGAGTTTGTTTGAAAATAATCTTTATAAGTTTGTTTGGAACAAAATAGCTACATTATGTGGGAAGTATTGTGCTTAATATCTTCTTATAATTAAGTTTAAATGGGGTGGGATTAGATAGGCTGTCTTCTTCATTGTCAAGATGGATTAAAAAGCAAGAATTTTTCAAAATTAGGTATAAAGTGAGCAACTCAAGATTATAGTACTAAAATGGTTTAAAGGTTCCATCAAATATTCAATATAATATCTCTATGGCCCCTTAACCATGTTGCTATTACCAAACCCAAAGTGTGCTGAAATTACAAATCAAGGCATTTTGAGTTTTGACAAAGTTGCCACCAAATATTCAAATATTTATGCTAAATTTGGCTCCTTCACAACATCATTATTGATTAAGTTGGTTCTTATCAATGTCTCCAACTATTAATTACAAATGTAAATCAATAGTATTTATTGTTTTTCAATGAGAATTATCATTATCAATAATGATGTTCCTTGTTG
This sequence comes from Aleurites moluccanus, assembly GCA_948193065.1. NCBI lineage: Eukaryota > Viridiplantae > Streptophyta > Magnoliopsida > Malpighiales > Euphorbiaceae > Aleurites > Aleurites moluccanus. The sequence goes on from CANXYC010494935.1 coordinate 27,150, forward strand.
GCAAGAATAATAATATATCCTTGTTTGTTAAAGAGCCTTGTTATGTAATTGGGACAAAAGAAGTATAATTATGAGCAAAATTTAATTTCATGTTTTTTTTAATATAAAAAGGAAATAAAATTTGAATTTATTATTTAAGTATATATATTTACTCAGTGAAAACCATGAGTGATTAAAATCTCAGTTAAAAAATTATCTCATTAATTTATTGAAAAATTTTTATTTTGTTCACTCAAATTCAATTTTTTACTACAGAAAAATTTTATCTGTCCATCCAAATCTAATTTTTTACATAAAAAAAAATTTCTCAACCCATAAAATTATTAAATTTATGTCTTTTTGTAATTGACCCAAAGGATAATTGAATATACCTTATATAAAAGCTTTACTATTATAATCAAACACATCACAATTTGTTAATTGGGACAGATTAAAGGATTCCCATTAAGAAAATTAAATGGTCTTCATCATGGGCAAGACATGTTGAATATTCTCCAATTTTAGAGTAAAAAATTTTATTAGTGAAATAATGTGGTCCTGAATTAAGTGCATGGTGGTTCAAGTAATTATTAATGTGCTCTCTGCTATGTTGGGTCGATTAATATTTGACTATGTGCAAAAAGAAAAGAGAATGGGTTTTCTTTTATAGCTTCTCGTGAGCATGATATCATTATAGTAGCAGCCATTGTGGATATAATTTTTGTTTTTATTGAGTTTTAGTTAGAATTTGAATTTTGTAAGGGATTAACTTGGTAAAAAAAAAAAAGCTTGCTTTTCATTTTATTAATATGATTTAATTTTTAATCTTAGTAGTCAAAAAAAATTTTCAAATTTGCTACATTTTTAGATAAATAGTTGAGAAGTAATGTTTAATATTTGAACTCCCAAGGTATTTGATAAATATAACATTTTAAGATTTTAGGGTTATTGCTAATGTTTGAGTCTTTAATGGCTAGTGATTGATTATTGATAATCTAGTACTTGTTAACCATCAATAAATAATCACAGCAATTCAACCAATCATTCAAATAAAAAAAAAAAAAGTGAATCAACACCACTTAGGTCATTTTCATTGAATCATCCAGATTTGAAACATGAAAGACCAAATAAGTGAATCCATTGACATTTCATCGGTGCTTATGGGCGAATTAGCAGTACTGGTCCCAATAGAATTGGCATAGTTGGTAGGCTACTTGGCAAGCTTATTAATTGTTTGGTCACAAAACATTTATAGTCCACACCAAATGATCTTCCAAACATTTACTCTTTTTAACTTATAATATAATGCTTTCAATTTCAGACAATTAATGACTAAAATTCTCTGATTCTTTTCTCTTTCGTTCTGTAGCAGAGAAGGAAATAAAAATCCAATACTTTTTGCTATAAATGACCATTAAAAAAATGAATGAATTTCTATTTTTTATGCTTCATTTTTTTAATTAGGCCCAATTAACATTACTGGACTTCAAATATTTGGGCCTCAAAAATTTTACGACATATAACTTAAATAAAGGGCCTTCCTGTATCGAGGTTGTTTTTCAACTTCGACAAATAGACTATTTTTATACGGACTAAAATGCTACGTCGTTTAATAATAGGATTTGTGGAACTAGTAGCTCCTATGCTATGTGAGCCAATGATGTGTCGTTTCTGATATGAGTTTCACTCATGTTTCTTCTGCTTCACTTGGACATTTAGGTTATATTTTGTTAATATAATGTTTAATAAAAATATATTTAATTGTATTTTATTTGATTTAATATTCAGATAATTATTTAAAATAATTAATTAAATATTAAAATTTAAAATTATATTAAATTTTCAAGATTTTTCAAGTATGATAGTTTCCAGATGTTAGAGACAAGAATTATTCAAGTTTACAGGGAGTATTAGATATTAAACTTGAATTAAAGTGTAATAGTATTAGTGTGATCCGACAACTTGTCGATCATCACAATAAAACGTGAGCTCCAAGTCAGGTAACCTTCCTGGATACCTTTTGAGAAGCTGCAAAAGGCCCCATATAGTGAACAAATCTCTTGTTTGAGTTTTTTTTTTTTTCCTATTTATGCCCTGCCATTTACAATTATCAGACGAAAATGTGCTATTCTTTTTGCTCTCTCCTCCACGTCTCTGTTTGTTCCTCTGCCAATCCATGTCCTTAAATCTTCATGTATCCATCGGAAATAATTTTGGCATAGTTGTTGGGTCATTTCTTGGACAGTTTTGAGTTTGATTCTTCATTATGCAGTTTAATGGGTACTAGATTATTTTTTTATGCAGGGTTTTGTGCTCTGGAGAGACTTGAAAGTATTAATGAATCAAAAGCTAGTTGGTACCTGAGAGAGATGTGCAAGAGGGAGATTACAGAGAGACAAGAATCTCCAGGATCTCTCTATAAAAGTTGAAAATAGGGATGGCAATTTTGCGGGATGGGGATGGTTGCGGGATGGGGCCGTGGGAACCATCTCCATCCCCAACTCCGTCTTAACGGGAATTCTCACCTCTGTTCCCATTTCATATACAGGGTTTTCCATTTAAATTTTATATTTCTAAATTTATTTATATTTATAAAATTCATAAATAATAGCTAAAAATATAAAAAAATTTATTTAGAAAATATTAATAAATTCAAATACACAAAACATCAACCAAACATAATTAAAATATAAATATTTTAATACATAAAAAATATTCAGTAATATTTTTTAATAAAACAT
>CANXYC010495057.1:0-12505 GCA_948193065.1 Aleurites moluccanus
TATATATATATATATATATATATTGCCTATTCTCCTAGTGTGCTCGGCTCCCCCCTTTACCATAAACATTCTCTTCATCTTTTTATATACACCAAAATCCTGATGAAAAATTTGATAAAACAAACAATAGAAAATTCTAGAATTTTGTTTATTTGTCACATTTTCATGTAATTTGATAAATCAAATAATCATTTTCTATCAAAAAAATCCTCTCCATCACACCATGGCCTGTTACATAGCTCCCTTCTACAATTTTGATGCAAATGCTGGGTCTCACAGCTTTTAAATATTTGCACTTTGACCCAAAAATTTTCTAAATTGTATTTTTACCCCAAAATTTTCTGTAATTTATTTTGTTTATTCTGTTAAGAATCAACCTTCAGAATGGGAAATGAAAATGCTCATTTTGAGCTACTCTATTTATTAAAAATGGTTCTGAGTCAATTCTGGATCCCAGACAGTAGATTTCCAAAATTGCTCCAAAGTTGCCATAAATTATAATTTTGCCACTATTTAAAATTTCAATATTCCTGTAATACCCTAGAAAAGCCTACCTTAATTGAACTACATTATTCTTAGTTTTTGGATTGGAATCATCAAAATAACTAAAAATAATTTTTGAGACACAGTTAGAATGCATTTGAGATACTGTCTCAGAAAACGTCGGTGTCAATAACACTGACGAGAAAATAGCAGTCCAGTCGACAAATAAATTTCTGATTTAGACTAGGGGGTAAAAAATCATATGAATATATGTGTAATTATGGTAAAAAAAAAAGAGGTAAAAAATATTTAGAAACACTAAAGAAGTAAGCAATGGCAAAATCATAAATAAGAGGAACTTTAGGGGCATAGTAGAAAACCGACAGTTTGAGTTTCAGAATGGCTCTGAAACTATTTTTATAATAAAGTATAAATAAAAATAAGCTATTTGAATTCCCACTTTGAAATCCAATGCTCAACAGAATTGTCAGAATAAATTACAGAAGTAAATGTGGCAAAAGTATAATTTATGGAAAGTTTAAGGACCTGAATGCAATTTGCCATTTTTGACTTAGTATATAAGCAATACTTAAACATTTTTCTTCACCTTATTCTTCTTCTCCACCCTTGGTCGAACCATCTTCTTCCATTCTCCCACCAATTTTATGCATTTTTCTTAAGGAAAAACCCAAGAAAACTTAAACACCAACCTTGTTTCTTCCATTCCCATCCATTTCTCACTTGAAATCACAAAAAAAATCAAGAATACTTTGAAAGGAGATTTCAGCCCAACCTTCACCTTAAGGTAAAGAAGTGATTTCTTTAGTTTTATGTTTGATTTAATTGTTATAGACGATGAATTAGATGGGTTTTGTGTTTGATTGCATCAATTGATTCATTTATTAGAATTTCCCCAAATTGAAACCCTAAATCTAAGTTGTTTAATTTGGTTATTTGATTTTGAGCTAGTTTATGTTAATTAAGATTAGATTATGTTAATTGGAGGCTAATGGATGAATTATTTGTGGTTGGTTTGTTGTAGAAAATCAAGAATTGGAAAGTTATCAATTTTTCCATTTTTGAAGATTTAGGTCGAAAATCAATTTTCCAAACCAATTCGAAGTGTGAGGTGAGTCTTTTATGAATCATTTAACATGTCTATTGCATTGGAATGAGAATTAGAAACCTTCCTCAAAAATCTTGTTTTGGCCGAATGGCCCTACACTATTCATTCCATTGTTTTTGCTTTGTTTTTCTTCTTGTTTCACAAGCTATTTTGATTTTTTAAACGATGTTTATTATGGTATATATAATGCCTATCCTATTGCCTTGATTGTGTGTTGTTGTTTATTAATGGGGCAATGTTGGAGTTGCACCCAAACTATGTCAAATTGTCCATTCAAAGTTGCACACCAAGTGTTTGTTAAAATGCCTAGTTCATTTTGTCATAGGCCTATCACTTCTTCATCCAGGCCTACCATTTAAATGCCATTGTCACTAATAACATTGCCGTGCCAATTGTGCTGACCTTTTGTTTATATATAACCAACCTATATTCCATCCCATTATTGATTACCTAACCTTTTGTTCTTATACATCTACTTGTTATTGCTATTTTAATGGTAATATTGCTACTTGAATTTATTAATAATGAATTATTGATATTTGGTGATACCATTATTATGTAATGGTATCTAATGAATTATTCCTTACTTTTATTGACTCCAATGTGGTTTGACAGAGCTTCCGCTCTGACAGGGTAGTCAGTACATACTGTCGGCAATGTGCATATTGTAAATGATACCCTAGCTGAGAAGGGTTAACAGTCCTTACCATAAGACTTAATTAGTCTTATGTTCATTTACACATGAGGATATATGTGATATGAGTTTTATGGCCCTACATCTGTCCTATCCATGTAATATACCTACCATTGGCTTGATTATTGACTCTACAGTCATCTTCTATAACTTGATTCTGTATCCTGATAATTGTGAGCAAACTGATATTATCATTCTATCTGTCTATTCCTTATTGATGTTCCAGCTCATATTTATGATCAATGCATATTAGATTCACTAAGTATCTTATATACTCACCCTTTTATTGTTTCCCATTTCTAGGTACAGAGTAAGAGGCAGAAATCCCAGCTTTTGACTCTTTGTGGATTCCTGCGGTGTCCTTTAGCAGTGTAATTAATATTAAACACTGTATTTTTGTATGTTCATATCCTAGCTACTCCATAGGTTGTATGTGGTATAGTTAGTTTACGAACATATATGTATGGCATATTATGGAGTATATTTAATGATATGACATGATATGATGAATGTTACAACTAATTGCAATATAATTTACAAATAGATTACAGAGTGCTAGAATGAATAGTAATTAAATAAATGATTAATTAATTGATAACAATTGATGATTGTATGTGATACTGGGTTCTATGGGTGCCGGTTGCCTCTGGCATTTCCTAAATCCTAGGATCGTCGTGTTCTAAAATTGGGACATGGCAGAGGTGGTATCAGAGCCTAGGTTATAGATGAATAGTAACTAGGTTACAGAGGAATAGTAACTAAGAACAGTATGAGTAGAGTTAAGTGAACCATGTTGCATAGGAATTCTTGTTTTGTCTTTTGTTGTATTCATCAAATGTGTATAAGTATTATGCGTTTCTGTAATATACTGAGTATTTGTTCTATTTTTCTGATAGTTTACATAGATGTTCGACGATAGAGATAGGGATACCAGAGAGGCAGAGGTAGCCTCTAACTAGTCTCTAGTAAGGGAATTTACAGTTTCAGAGGGACCGTCCAAATACCGACGGACCAACACAGGAGATAGAGAGGAGTGATGACTCCTCGAGGATGGAGTTGCATCGGGAACTAGCAAAATTGAGGCGGGAACGTTAGAATATGCCGCCACCACTAGATCCAGCAGCAGTGCCACCCTCTGTTGTACCAACTGCAGTACTTGTTGCTCCAGCTCCTATACAACCAGCTGTGGTTCCTGGAGAGCCTGTTGTACAGGGAGCCTGCCGAGTTATTGATGAGGGCGGAGTATCTATGTTTAGCTTTTTGAAGCTAAATCTGCTAGAGTTCAGGGGTGACAGAGGCGATGAGCCTATCGATTTCCTTGAGCAGGTTGAGAAGGTAGTAAGGAGACTACCTTGTTCATATATAATAGCAGTTGAGCTAGTGGGTTTATTGCTGAAGGGGAAGGTCTGGACATGGTTTTCTCGACGGATGGAGCCTAGATTGTATGTTGACCATCCTCCTACTTGGGCAGAGTTTAGACAGGGATTGATTGATGAGTTTCTAGCTGAAGGGGTGAAGACCAGAAATTTGATACAGTTTGAGTAGCTAGAGTAAGGTAGTAGGTCAGTGGAGCAGTATGCTAAGGAGTTTATCAGATTGAGCAGATATGCTACCTAGATTGCTCCTATTGAGGTAGATTTGATTAGCAGGTTCAGGAGGGATTTGCATGCATTATTATATAATGCCTTATTGGCTACAGAGTTCACATCTCTAACTACCATCATTGATAAGGCTAATCAGATGGAAGAAAAATAAAATTCAGAGAGAGCAAAGAGGGATCAGAAGAGGAAGGGAGGACCTAAATCATGGGGAAGGAGGGGGGAGAGTAGCTCCTAGTCTATACAGAGTGAGCCAGTGCCCAAGTTTGATCAGAGACCTTTGTCTGGTCATCAGAGGAGGAGGACACAGAGTAGAGGACCTCCAGTGCAGTTTGCACCAGCTTATTCTCAAGGTTCTTCTAGACCTGCTACACAGATGCCCAATATGCCCATCTGTAGTTTTTATGGTAGAAGGCACGGAGGAAAGTGTTGGCATAAGACAAGTGCTTGTCTGAAATGTGGGCAACATGGTCATTTCATTAGTCGATGTCCTTTAATGGGGTGATCAGCAACCATCTACTACAGTGTCTCAGCCAACTATTCAGATGAGTTAGAATGTTGCTAGAGAGGCTCCTGGCAGGGGCAGAGGTAGAGGACAGGTACCGAGCAGCAGTCAAGCCCCAACAGGCATAGGTCAGGGATGAGTTTTTGCAGTGAACACTCAGGAGGCACAGAGATCAGATAATGTGGTTACAAGTACTATTTTAATACATAATGAGATTGTTGATGCATTATTTGACTATGGTGCTACACATTCTTTTGTTTCACCCCAGTTTACACCTAAGTTGAATAAGGAGAGACAATTGTTGAGTGTGCCTTTAGAGATAGCTACACCTATGGGGAAGAGTATAAAAGTGGATTATTTTTACCCTGATTGTGTAATTGAGATAGATGACAATATTTTGCGTGCTAATTTGATAGAATTGTCTGTGTTAGAGCTTAATGTGATCCTTGGTATGGATTGGCTAATGACATATCATACAGTTATTGATTGTTATGAGAAGAGGGTTAAATTCCAGCCTGAGGGGTAACCAGAGTTTGAATTCCTGGGTGATTGATGTGAATTTAGAGTCAGTTTTGTTTCTGCTATCTAGGCTAGAAGGATGATAGGGAAAGGTTGTTCAGTATACTTGGCTCATTTGATAAATATGCAGAAGACTTCCATAGAGATTGATCAAATACCAGTAGTTCAGGAGTTTCCTTATGTCTTCCTTGATGAATTGCCAGGGTTACCCCCAGATAGGGGGATAGAGTTTGAGATTGATGTGTATTCAGGCACTAATCCAATATCCATTCCTCCGTATATAATGGCACCAGCAGAATTAAAAGAGTTAAAGGTGTAGTTATAGGAGTTGTTGGATAGAGGATTTATTAGACCGAGCAGTTCTACATGGGGTACTCCAGTGCTATTTGTGAAAAAGAAGGATGACTCTCTGAGGATGTGCATTGATTATAGGCAGCTGAATAAGGTGGCAGTGAAGAATAAATATTTGATGCCACAGATTGATGATTTGTTATATCAGTTGCAGGGTACTAGTCATTTCTCTATGATAGATCTGAGATTTAGGTATCACCAGTTGAGAATTAAGAAGGGTGATGTACCCAAGACTGCTTTCAGGACCTAATATGGACATTATGAGTTCCTGGTGTTGCCATTCGGGTTGACTAATGCACCGAATGCATTTATAGATTTGATAAACAGGGTGTTTAAGCTATTTTTTGATAAGTTTGTCATAGTCTTCATTGATGACATTCTTATCTATTCCAGGAGTGAGGAGGAGCATTCAGAGCATTTAAGGATTGTACTGCAGACACTTCGAGAGCATCAGCTATATGCTAAGTTGTCTAAATGCCAATTCTGGTTAACAGAAGTGTTTTTCCTTGGGTATGTGTTTTGTAAGGATGGTATTAAGGTAGATCGTCAAAAGGTTGATGCAGTAGCAAATTGGCCTCGGCCTACCAGTGTTTCTGAGATCCGTAGTTTCGTTGGTATGGCAGGATACTACAGGCGGTTTAAGAAGGATTTCTTCAGAATTGTTACTCTGTTGACTAAGCTATCTCAAAACAGGAGAGATATATGTGGATTGATGAATATGAAAGAAGTTTTCAGACTTTGAAGTCTTGCCTTAAAAGTGCTTCAGTGTTAGCATTGCCATCAGAGGATGAGAAGTTTACAGTGTATTGCGATGCTTCCCGAGTAGGATTGGGGTGTGTTTTGATGCAAATTCTGAGAGTGATTGCTTATGATTCTTGACAGTTAAAGAAGCATGACGTGAACTATCCGACACATGATTTAGAGATGGCAAGAGTAATGTTTGCATTGAAGATTTGGATACACTATATGTATGGGTCTAAATGTGTGATATATACTGATCATAAGAGTTTGCAGTATATACTTCAGCAGAAGGATCTAAACCTCTGGCAACACAGATGGGTTGAATTGCTTAAGAATTATGATTGTGAAATCCTTTACCATCCGGGTAAGGCTAATGTAGTAGCAGATGCACTGAGCCGAAAATCTATAAGCAGTTTAGCTCACATCTCACTTTCCAGGAGACCATTGATCCGTGAGATGAAAGAGTTAGCTAATATGGGTATAGAGTTGGATTTGGGATCCCAGGATCTTAACCAGGCTCTGAAAGTCCAATTTCGTGTTAAACCACTATTGATTGATGATCTTAAGGTGGCACAGGATAGGGATCCATGCCTACTGAAGCTAAAGGGAGATGTTCAGAATGGCAAGGCATCAAAGTTTACAGTAGAGGATGATGTACTGAAGTGTCGGAAATGGTTATTTATACCCGACATTGATGAGTTACGAGATCATATTATGAGAGAGGCTCATTATTATTCATATAGTGTACATCCTGGAATTACAAAGATGTACTATTATTTGAAGGATGTTTATTGGTGGCCTAATATGAAGAGGGATGTGGCTGAATTTGTGTCCACATGCTTAACCCATTAGTAGGTTAAGTTTGTGCATCAGAAGTCATCTGGTTTGCTACAGGGGATAGAATTGCCGGAGTGGAAATAGGAGCAGATTACTATGGATTTTGTAGTCGATTTACTGAGGACTACACGGGGTTATGACTTCATATGTGTTATTGTGGATAGATTAACTAAATCTGCTCATATTTTGGAAGTGAAGACTAGTTATTCAATAGCTCAGTATGCACAGTTATATGTGGATAAGATTGTACGGCTTCATGGAGTGCCACAGATGATTATATCGGATAGGGGTATACAGTTTACTTCTTAGTTCTGGAAAAAATTTTAGGAGGCTATGGATACTCAGTTACGATTCAGTACAACTTTCCATCCATAGACTGATGGATAGTTAGAGAGGATCCAGACATTAGAGGATATAATGTGGTTATTTGTTCTGGACTTTAAGGATAACTGGGATCAATATTTGCCACTGGTTGAATTCTCTTACAACAACATTTACTATTCGTCAATTGGTATGGCTCCGTACGAGGCACTATATGGTAGAAAATATCGATCTCCGATATGTTGGGTGGAACTAGGTGAGAAACAATTAGAGGGACCATAGTTGATAAAGGAGACAATGGAAAAAGTGTCTATCATTAAAGAACAGATGAAGACCGTGTTCAGCAGATATAAGAGTTATGCCGATCCGAAGCGGAAAGATATACACTTTGGAGTTGGTGATCATATATTTCTTAAAATCACACCTATGACTGGTGTGATGAGATTTGGGAAGAAAGGGAAACTGTCACCAAGGTATGTGGGGCCATTTGAGATCTTAAAGAAGATCGGCAATGTTGCTTACAGATTGGCTCTTCCACATAATTTAAGCCATGTTCATCTGGTGTTTCATATTTTGATGCTACGGAAATATGTGTCCGATCCATCTCATGTATTGGAAGTACAAGATATTGATGTTAATGAAGACTTGTCGTATGAAGAGCTACCAGTAGAGATTGTTGATCGACAAGTCAGACAGTTGCAGAATAAGGAGATCCCGATGGTAAAAGTGCTTTGGAGGAATCAATTGATGGAGGAGTGTACCCGAGAGAGCGAGCAGGATATGAAGGCCAAGTATCCATTCCTGTTCTAGCATTAAAGTACGTATTATTTTAAATTCGAGGACGAATTTATTTGAAGGGGGTAGAATATAATACTCTAGAAAACTACCATAAGAACATAATAACATAACTAGATATCAGACTGGGAACACTGAGATAATTATGGAAAGTTTTTGAAACTCAGTTAGAATGCATTTATAGAACTATCTCGAAAAATGTTGGTGTTAATTACACTGTCCGGGGAAATAGCAGTCTGGTTGACAGATAAATTTTTGATTCAGACCAGAGGGTAAATAATCATATATATAAATTTGAAATTTTAGTGAAAAGGAAAATTTGAAAAATATTTTAGAACATTGAAAATTTGAGTAAGGCAAAATCATAAATAAGTTGAAATTTAGGGGTATAGTGGGAAACACACTGTTTGAGTTTCAGAATGGCTCTGAAACTTTTTTTTATAACAAAGTAAAGATAAAAAAAAGTCATTTCAGGTCCCACTTTGAAATCTAATTCCTGACGAAATTGTCAGAATAAATTACAGAAGGAAGTGGGGCCAAAGTCCAATTATTGGAAAGTTTAAGAACTTAAATATAATTTGCCAATCTTACTTACTATATAAGCATGCCTTATCCATTTTTGCTTCATCTTTTCTTCCTTCCTCATCTTGGCCGAAACCCCATCTTCACCTTCTCCCTCTATTTTCAAGCTAAAATCAAAAGAAAACCTAAAGAAAACTTGAAACCAAACCTTTGTATATTTCGGGTGGAACATCATACCAAGGTAAATAGTTGATTTCTTTGGTTTAATGGATGATTTAGATGTATTAGATGTCAAATAGAATGGGTTTTGTGTTCAATTGCATTAATTGATGCATTTGATAGATTTTCCCCAAATTTCCAAACCTTAGTTCAAGTTGTGTAATTTGAATATTTGAATTAGTGTTAGTTAATGTTAATTAAGCTTAGAATATTTTAAGTGGAGGCAAATGGATGAATTATTTGTGATTGATTTGGTGTAGAAAATCAAGATTTGGAAGAATGTCATTTTTGCCTCCTTTAAGGATTTTGGTGGGAAATTAATTTTGCTAGCCATTTGGAAGTGTGAGGTGAGTTTAATATGCATCATTTAACATGTCTATAGCATTGAATTGATGATTGAAATCCTTCCTTGAATTTCCATTCTTGGCCGAACCCATTGCTACTATTCACTTCTTTGTATTTTGTTTGGTTTTCTTCTTAATTCGCATGCCTAATTGATCCTTTAAATGATGTTATTTGTTGAATATCTAATGTCCATTGTAATGCTTATATTGTGAGTTATTTTTTGATTATATGGGCAATTTCAATGTTGTACCATAACCTAGCCAAATTGTCCATTCAATGATGCACACCACATGTTTGATAAAATGTCTAGTTCATTTTGTCATAAGCCTGCCATTGTTTCATCCATAGGCCTACCATTTGAATGCTATTGTTGTTAGTGACATTGACACTCCAATTGTACCAACCATTTGATCATTGATGACCATCCTATGTTCCAACTCAATGTTAATTGGTAAACCTACTGTTATTGTTTACTTACCTCTTATTGTTTATCCATTGCTTATTTGCAATCTCGTTTGATTATTTCACGATCTATTGATTATTGATGAGACAATTGATATATATTGATGTCCTTTGACTTGCTTCCATATCTATATTGTTTTAATGTGATTTGATAGAGCTTCCTCACCGACAAGATAACGGGTAAATACCGTCGGCTATGTGCACATTGTATATTGGATACCCTAGTTGGGAATGGTTAACTGTCCTAGCCATAAGACCTGATCAGTCTTATGTTTATTGATATGTGATTGACATATGATATATGAGTTTAATGGTCCATCATCTGTCTTATTTATATGACATGAGCTATTTTAACTTGTTCATTGATTCTACAGTCTTTTACTATATTCTGATTCCTTATTTTGTTATCAGTGTACAGATTAATATTTATTTATTATATGCCTATTGTTTATTGATATCCTAGCCATTTCTTTTGGTCGATGCATAATATATTCACTAAGTATTTTATATACACCCCCTTTCATTTGTTTCTTTTTTCCAGGTGCAGAGTAGGAGGTAGAATCATATTTGTTGGTTTCTCTGTGTATTTCTACTACCTCTAGAGACAGTGTAATTAATTTGACACTGTATTTTTTATGTATATTTTAGTTACTCTATGGTGTGTATAATGGCATAATTATACTTTAGATATATATATTATGGGATAATATGGAGTTTAATTATTAGTATGGCATATGATGAAGGTAATTATAGCCAATTGCAGGATGAATTACAGACAGATTACAAAATGCTAAAATGAATATTAATTAAGTAAATGATTTGAGTATGAGATAGTATATGATAGTAGTATGTGATACTGGGTTTTACGGGTGCCAGTCGCCTCTGGCATCTCCCGCATCCTAGTACCGTCATGTTTCGAAATCGGAACATGACATTAAGACCATCAACCAAAAGCATATATTCAAAAGATGGGTTATCATTCTTATGAATTTGCTCAATGCCAATGATTTTGCCTTTACCATTATCTCCAAAGGTTACCTTACCTCCTATTTTTTCTTCTATATTTGAGAGAAGATTTGCATTTTTGGTCATGTATGTCTTGAGCATCCACTATCCAAGTACCATGAATCTTCATTCTTGGGGGATTTCAAGCACACCTACAATCAAAGAAATATATTTACTTACTTTTAGGTACCCAAATGTTTTTGGGTCCTTTTAGGTTAACATCATCAATATATTCTAGATGCAATTTTCTAATATAGCATTTATAATTAGTATGAGTAAATTTACCACAATAATGACATTTCATTTTATGATGAACATTTTTATTATACCTATAGTGATGTCTAGTCCTATAGTGTGGTCTTGATCCATATTATGACCAATTTTTATAATTTGGTCTTGGTTTAGGAAATGCATATGAGGGTATTCTTTTACCTCATGCTTTTGGCATATTATTTTTAGGCCTCATGGCCTTTGGTGGAGGAACATGTGGTATATAAGTAGTTGAACTAGATGTTTTCATAGAAGTAGTTTTAGTGGAAGAAGACATATCACTTCCATTATATACAAGTCAAAACTTGATAGTTGGACACCTTTGAGACTCAAGAATTTTATCAATTTTTTTCTTTGCCTTTGTGAAGTTTAGACATATATTCATCATGTGAAATTAATTTATTTTTCAAAATTTCATTTTCTTTATTAATTTTATTAAAATCATGAGTCTTTTGAAGGATGGTCTTTTCCAATTCACTTTTGGAAGCATTTAATTTAACTATCTCATCTTTATAATTATCATATGCATCACAATTTTATTTGACATTGCTTTCAAATTATCATATTTACTTTGCAATTTATGATATTTTGGAAGCAATGATTCCATTATTTGTATAGCATCATCATCATTAGTGAAGTCCGAATTACTTACCTCACATAAAGAAGTGTCCTCATCAATTGGCATGAAGCATATATTAGCAACCTCATCCTTGTTTTCTTCATCATCATCCAAATCACTTGAGTCATCTCAAGTTGCTGCCAAAGCCTTTTTCTTGAAATTCTTCTTGTTCTTTAGCTTTTGGCATTTAGATTTAATGTGCCCAACTTTGTCACATTTGAAGCATTTGACTTGGTTGCTTTGTTGATTTTCTTGCTTTTCATATGGCTTCTTGAATTTCTTGTTCCTAAGGATTAAATTCCTTATCCTCGTGGTGAGCAAGGCCATATATTCATCCTCTTCTTCCTTGTCACCTCCACTAATGGATGTCTCTTTTGAAGCAATGAGAGTCAACCTTTGTTTGCCTTGTTCTTCTCTTTAATTTTTTTCTTGAGATAAGGTGTAATACCCTAGAAAAGTTATAACTCATATGCATGAATTAATTCTCAGTATGTGGTCCATTAGTCTTGAAATGGTGGGAATAATTTTAGAGATACAGTTAGAGAGCAAACTTGATAATTTTCCGGAAAGCGGCGGTGTCGAGAATACTGTCGAAAAATGAGCAGTCCGGTCAACGGAAGAATTTCCAAAGTTGACATGGGGATAAAAGATGACCATAATTTATGTGTAATTTTGGTAAAAAGAAAGAAGTGAAAATCATTTAAGAACACTGAAAAAGTAAGTAATGACATTTTTGTAAATAAATGGAAATTCAAGGTGAATAGTGGAAAGTGGTCAGTCGGGGTTACAGAATGACTTCAGAACTATTATTATAAATAAGTATAAATTAAAATAAGCCTATTAACTCTACACTATGATATCTAAATCCTGACAGAATTGACAGAATAAATTACAGAAGATTTAAGGATCAAAGTGTAAAGGATGGAAGTTTGGAGATTAAGTTGTAATTGTGCAAATTAGATTTTCTTATATTTTGCCTTAGCATATTTCGGTTCATCCATTTCTTTCTTCCTTTAGCATAGCCGAAACCCATTTCTTGCATTCTTCATTCAATTTCTTCATCATTTCTTATAGTTTTCAAAGGAAATTTGAT